>PITA01017510.1:0-27722 GCA_004023965.1 Spilogale gracilis | reverse complement strand
TGGAAATAACTGAAGGGAGAAGGGAGCTCCCTGCCAAGCCCACTCTCTGCCACCTGTCCCTCCTCACCACGGAAATGGAGTTGGGGGAGGGGAGGGCCGAGCTGGCTGGGTGGAACCTGGCTTTCGAGACAAGCTCGTGTCCACCTGTTGGTCCCCAGCACCCCACCTGCCCTCCTCCCCACCTGTGTGGGGGTGCCGGGGTTGTGCGCCTAGCGGAGGGCTCTTTGTCTGGGTGGCTCTGCCCAGCTCCCTAAGGCCCTCCTCAGTGGCACCCCGAATCTGGCCAGGTGCCTATGCTGGATGCCTCGAGCGGGAAGTGGAGCCCCAGGGCTCTGTGCTTGGAGCCCCCCCAGTTTGGGGGACAGAAGGGCAGCACACGTGGTGGCTGCCTGGAGGAGGAGCCTTCAGAGCTCTGAATGTGGGATTTTCAGCAGGAGAGGGCTGGGGGCAGGCGCTGCCCCAGAAGGAAATGTGGCCCCAAAGCCCGAGGCAGGCAGTGAGGACTGCTGAAATTCTTGAGGGAGGGCAGGTGTGGAGTAGCTTGTGGTGAGGGGTCTGGTGCTCCCACCGCTCACAGAGGGGCTCAGGGATGATGAGGTTATGACAAGAAGGAACGCATGTCCCACATCCCTCCCGAAGGCTGGCCACCACGTCAGCCGTGATGCCCTTCTGGGAGGAGTGGCGCCCGTAAGGTGGGCAGCAGACACGCTCACGGCAGGCGCTGGGCCGAGAGAAGTGCGTGCTCTGATGGCCGCTGGCCCGTGGCGGGCGTGGGGCGCCCTAAACGACCAGAACACCAGAACTGGGGAATCCCCCGTGACAGAAAAGGCCCAAGAGATGGCGGGGGCCGAGGACGAGGATGATTGTGAGGACCTGCCCTCTCTGTGGGATCGGCCAGGGTTCACCAGCCGCGCTGTGCACCCTGCCTACGCCCCGCCCGCGGTGGCGACCTGGACACTGCTCGCAGGAGGGACAACTTGGTTCATAACAACTATTTCTCTGGAACGATCTGCAGCCATCCTGCCTGCTGGGGGCCAGGAGAGGCAGTCTTCTTCCTCTGACCTCTGTGTCCGAGGCCCTGCCTCCCTGAGGTCAAACTATGGCCAAGCCCTCCCCCTCCCCTGCTGGCTCTTCCTTCCCTCCCCAGCCCCGGTGAGCCACTTCCACGCAGCAGGGAAGATGTCAGGCCTCGCCAGTACCGAGCCTGCAGCCCCCGTGGGATTCACAGTCGGCTTTCCCCTCTGGGTGTCACAGCCCCCGCTCCCCGACCTTTGGCCGCTCACACCCCAGAAAGCCCGATGCTGGACGCTGGTTTTGGCTCAGGCAGCAGCCCCGTCCCCTATTCCCAGCACGACTTACACCACCACATAGGGCCACGGCTCAGAGCCGTCCTGGCAGGCGGGTAGGTTGGTGGCACCGTGGACAGTGACCATGATGGTCTCCTTGTCAGAGGGAGACAGGTGGCTGGCGACAGGTTCCACACTCCGCAAGGTGCTCAGGGGCTCCTCTGGGCTCTCGGCGGCCTGTGGAAAGAGCCAGGGCTGAATGGCCTCTGTGATGGTCACTGTCGTCACCGCTCTCCTCCGAGTGCCTTTCCCTCCGTCATTCCCCCACCCAGTTCGAAACTACGGGGCACGTGTCTCTGGCCCCATTTCCCCCGCCTCTGTCCCACCCCCCATGTCCGCCCCGGCCCTAGGCCACTTCCTGCAGAGGAAGACAGGCCCTCACCCCAAGCCCAGTCTCACACCGAGCCTTTGCTTTTCGCAGGGGGTCACCTCTCATGCCTAAGTCCTGCCTGCTTTGGGGCCCTAGCTGCTGGCCTTCTTCTGTCTCTGTCACCTCAGCCCAGTGCATGCACAGCCCTTTACAAAATGTATCCTCGTCCATGAAGTCACCCAGTGCATTAATGAAAAGGGATGGAGGTGTCTGTCCCAGATGCCCTCTGTCTTCCACCCAGAGAACCCCGCAGACCAGGAAGGAGGAGAGGCCCCGGGCGCTCATAGGGCCTCTAGGCTGGCGGTCCCAAGCATGCCCACAGGCAGAGCTCAATAGCTCAGCAGCTTGGGGACTTAGGGCCCAAAGGTCCATGGTATTGAGAGCTGCCAACGGGAGACAAGCAGCCGCGGGGGGGGGGGGCAGTCAGGGAAGACAGCTGGGAAGAGGAGGCCTTTACGTGTTGGGAAGGCACGCATGGCTGGAAGGGCAGGCTGGAAGCTTGGAGCAAGGCTGCAGAGCGGGGAGGGAGCCTCCCACAGCTCAGGGCAGGCTCGCCTGGACCCTGGAGGCAGGAGGAGGTGGGGGGGGGCAGCAGAGCCAACAGCTTGTGAACTGGTGTGGGAATGCGGCTGCTGTGGCTTAGGCGGGTCTCCTCTGCCCTGACCGGCTGACCCTCACTCCCAGCGCCTGGACAGGCCTCCCCTGGCAGGAGGCTCCCCCCATCTTTGTCCCTCCTGCTGATGTGAGGGGCCACAGAGGGGCCCTCCTGGCCCAGTAAGGGGGACAATGGGCCTCCTCAGCCTCTGGAGATGGGGTCCAGAAGGGTGACTGAGGGTTGCAATTTTATCTAGAAAGTGCAGCCTAGGGGCGCCTGGGGGGCTCAGTTGGTTGAGCAACTGCCTTCGGCTCAGGTCATGATCCCGGAGACCCGGGATCGAGTCCCACATCGGGCTCCCTGCTCGGCGGGAAGCCTGCTTCTCCCTCTCTCACTCCCCCTGCTTGTGTTCCCTCTCTCGCTGTGTTTCTCTCTGTCAAATAAATAAATAAAATCTTTAAAAGAAAAAAAAAAGTGCAGCCTGTCAGACCTTGCTCTCCAGGGCAGCCCTGGTAACGGAAGTCCTCAAGGTGGGAAATGTCATTGGGGGCTGAGAACAATGTCCTGTGACACCGAGGGGAGGCAGCAGCCAGGAGAAGAGTAGGGTCCTGGTTCTGGGGGCTGGATCCCGAACCCCGGCTCAGGGTTTAATCCAGCTCTGCTCCTCCTCACCACGGGACCTCAAGCCGGTGATGCTCCGAGAGTCAGTTTCCCCAGCGGGGTGCCGCGGGCTTGGCGCAGCTGGTCTGGAACTTGCCCTGCTCCCTGTGTGGGGACCCAGGCTCCCCACCACACTGTCTGCTCCCACTCTGAGTCCAGGATTCTGCGCACAGTGGCTCCTGGCTCCGGGAAGCCTCCGGGCAGAGGGGGTAGGGAAAGACCTCCAGACTTTGCCCGCTGTCACTCTCGCAGGTGGCAGGGTGAGCATCCTATGAGCCCTGTGCCCCTCCAATATGGCAGCATGTCCGGCCAGCCCTGTCTTCCAACCGAGTCTAGAATCTGACCCCTTCTCCCCATTCCCACCTCAAGCACTCAGGTGGCCACACCGGGTTTCTGCACTCCTGGCCACTTTCTCATTTCCTTTCTGGCCCTCCCTCCACCCTCCCTCCACAGAGCAGCCAGAGTGAGCCGTCCCAGGCTCCAGCCAGGCCAGGTCTCTCCTCGGCTCAAAACAGTAGCTCCCTGTTGCATTTGGAGCCTCACAAGAGCCTATAAGGACCCACATGCTCTGGCCCAGGAAACCAGCCTCACCTTTCCCTGGGCCCCCCTCTGGCTCCAGCCATGCGGTCCCCTCCATGGTTCCTCGCACGCCTCAAGCTGGCTCCCACCTCGAAGCCTTTGCCTGGGACAATTCCCTCTTCCCCGGTGCCCATCCCTGCGGCTTGCTTCCTCACTTCCCACAGGTCTGACGTTATCAGAAAAGCCTTCTCCTACAAGCTGTGGTCCTTGCCTAACAAGATGACTAATTAGGAGGTGAGAATCTCACCTCCCCGCCCCAGAAGTGCCAGCCCTATGGAGAGACCCCTCCCACACTGAGGAATGCCCCCTCCCCAGCACCCAGGGAGGCCTGTCACCATCTGCAGAGGCCTGGAGAGTTACCCCGCCCCCCTCCCCTGTTCCACTGAGAGGCCGGGGAGGGAGGTCAGTGCTCAGAAGGAAGCCCTACTGGAGGGGGTGGGGGGGAGCAGGCACAGAGCCGCCCCTCCCCTCACAGGTCCCTCGCAGCCCACTCCAATCTCCTGCAGGTTTCGTCTCCTGGCTTAGCGGTATAGGAGTAAGACCAGTGGCCCGGGGTGTCGAGAGATGTAGGTATCAGGCCAGCTCTGCCCTAACTCCTGTGGGTCTTAATTTTCCCACCTGGTCATTGGGGATATCTGGGATGGTCTGTAATTCAGTCTTCCCCGTAACAGGCCTAAGGTTCCTGTGGTGAGGCCAAGGGAGGTGCCTCATGTCTCTCCAATGTCCCAATTCCCCAGAGCAGCCTAAGATAGTCGCCCTGCGCCCCTTGCTGCTGTGGGGGTATGGGGCCTGTCCACAGCGTCCTGGGCCCCAGCACGGCAGCTGCCCCCGGGGCCCTCACTGAGTGCCTGGGGGCCCCAGACGCCAACCAGTGATCTTGCAGACCAGGCCCATGAGCTGTGCCCCCTCTCTGTCCCCTGCCCACTCTGTGCCTCCCCTCATGGGCCAGCCTTCTGGGAAATAAAGCTTCCGGGGGGGCTGACACGGACTGCTCATGCTTCGGATCTGGGCACCTCCTGGGGAGTCCTGGGGAGGCCTGCGGGCATGTGCTTGCCGGGTAGGCTGGGCCCAGGGCCAGTGCGAGGCCTGCAGTGGGGGCCGTGGGCCAAGCTGTCTGCCCTCCTGTGTCTGGAGGAGAATCTGCAGGCTTCGCTCAGGACCGATGCCCCCCACCCCCAGTTCCCAGCTGTATGGTGAAGCTTGTGAGTTAAAAAATGGTCATGTTCCTTCTAGTGTCAGCTTCTGAACTTGCTTGGGAGTTATGATGGCCACGGAGGGGCCCGTTCCTGGGCAGGGAAACAGGCCGTGGGAGACCAAAACCCTTGCATCGGGCACTGGGCTTAGCTAGCACGCTGAGCCGGAAGGGGCTGGGGTCCCAGTCTCCACTTGTGTGGTCGCTGCTCTGCTCTACTAGTGTTCTCTGGATGTGCCAAGCTTTCTGCGTGCCACGAGGTGCGTGGCCTTGGGCTCTTGGGCTGGGTGGCTAGTACCTGTCAGGACTAGCCATAGGAGTTGTGGTAGTTGGAGAAGAGGCTTTTCCAAAGATAACGCGGAAGTCCGAACTCATGAAGGAAAGGATCAATCGCTTGGATTGCATTAAATATTCCTACGAACTTCTATAATAACCCCCAACACACCACAGCACGGAGAAAGACAAATAGGAGACAATATTTGCCATATATATAAAAGAATGAATATCCTTAACACACAGAGAACAACTGAAATCTCCACGATCTCCACAATAAGGGGCATGGAAGGTTCACCAAAGGAGAAATAGGGATAGGTACTACTGCATACACACTCTACTCAGTCATTAAAAACATTCCGCAAAGTTATGAATGGAGTAAAACAGATCTCTCTCCTTCTCAGGGCTCCATGAGTGCTCCGTGGATCCCCAAATCCCGCTCGAGTGGGCAGGTCGGAATGAGTTTCAGGACCAGCTGGCTGCTTAGGGCCTCTAGGCCCGGCCAGTTGGGGCCTGGCTCCGAGCGTGGCATTCCAGAAAGCAGCGGTGACGGGGCGGTGGCGGGGAGTGGGGGGCAGCTGTGTGTGGAGAACACCAGGAACCAAAGACACGAGGTCAGGTGTAATAAAGTAGGAGCCGCAGAGGGCACAGCCACAGCTACCTGTCGGAGTCTGACTGCAAACGGTTTCCGAGTTAGCAAGTACCTCATGCCTTTGGTTACTCGCTGTGCCGCCCCTGTTGGAACTTGGCACACTGGACGGCAGAGGCTCAGCCTGGCTGGTTAGCAGACGGTAAGGGAGGCCTCATACTGAGATGACTCTGAACATCATATTGCCCTGAGACTTTGATCCCCTCCTGGCAGGGTCCTAGCTGTTTATTAAGCACCTACTATGCGTCAGGGGCTGTGCTGAATGCTGGGGGTACAGCGGTGATCATCGCTGCCAAGAAACCCTTCCTTCTAGGAGTTGAGCCTCTGGGGCCTGGGGCAAGGGTCTGGGCTGGGGTGGGAAGGGCGGAGGCCATTCGGGGGTTGGCAACCCCAAGGGCAGTGGCCTGGGAACCCCCTAGGAGGTCTCGGAGGTGATGCTGAGCCATCTCAGTGGGGTCTCTGAGCCTCTGTGACAACAGGCCAGAAACTTCCCAGGCTGGGGGGGGGCTCCCCTATGCAGTTCAAGCTACATTTTTCTCCGGGTCATGGGGATCCTGGGAAGAAACAACCAGGTGAGGGTAATAGGAGCTGATAACACCTGTAAGCAGGCAGATTTCTGCTCCCATGTGGCCCAAGCGGGCAGCGGCCTGGAACCGGCGAGCGGCACGGAGACCCCTGGCGCTCCATTTGAGCAGCTGTGAAAACTGGGACCCGGAGAAGGGAGCTTTGTCGTGACTCAGAAACAAATAGGACAAGGGACTTCGAAGGAGAGAGGAGCTCATGCAGGCGCCTGAGCCATGTCCCTAGGCCTCACCTTTTTCTTGGCCCGTCCCATCCTCTCGGGGGCAGGAGAGTCTGGCCTTGTTCAACAGTCCTGGGGACCAGTGTCTGATGGTGGTGCTTCATCAGGCATCGGGCCTGCCCAGCAGCTGGGGGCAGGCAGTGTGGAGCGCCAGCGTTGGCTCGGGGCACCGTACACCGGCTCGGGACCTTGACCGGGGAAGGGGGGAGGGGCGGGGGCAGCTCGGAGCTTTCTCAGGAGCAAGAAATTCTTCCAGTGGACTTGTCGTCCGGGCTTGGAGCCATGACCAGCTGCGCAGGCCAGCAGCTTGGACAACTGGCCCTTGGTACCCCCGAGAAGGTAAAGACGGGGTGTGCCTCTCTGTCCAGACCCGGAAAAGCACAGCGGGGTCGCCGGGGCAACGGTGTGTGAGGTCATAGGGGAGGGCAGAAGCCATCCCGGTGGAGTCCCGGTACCGTGAGGCGGGGGCTCTGAAGCCCTGCTCCCTGTTTTCGGAGCTGGGTCCTACCTGCTGTCTGGCATACTCACTCCCCACCCCAAGTGCTCTTGGCACCCCACAGAGCTCATCAGACAAGAGTCAGCAGCGGCTCTGTAGGCCCAGCCCCACTGTGCTGACCTGGACCCTACGCACAGCAAGTTACGACTTGGTTAAGAGCGACTATTTCTCTAGAACAATCTGCAGCCAACGTGCCCCTTTGAGTCCCCGCAGTCTCGCATTTGTTTAATAATAATAAACACAAATTTCGAGAAAATGCTTTCCCCTTGAAGGCTGAGTGGGAAGAGGGCAGAGAGAATAGGGAATGAGTAGGTATGCTATGGTAACGTCTCTTAGATTGGGTGGTCGGTTAATGGGAGTTCATCTATTGTCAAAAATAAATTATAAATGACCAGAGGCCAACGGTGGTTCTGGGGTATGGACCCAGTATTATGACTAATCCAACTCTGAGCTCCATGAGAAATTATTACAAATATATCAGTTCAGGGCGCCTGGGTGGCTCAGTGGTTAAGCCTCTGCCTTCGGCTCAGGTCATGGTCCCGGAGACCCAGGATCGAGTCCCACATCGGGCTCCCTGCTCGGCGGGAAGCCTGCTTCTCCCTCTCTCACTCCCCCTGCTTGCGTTCCCTCTCTGGCTGTGTTTCTCTCCGTCAAATAAATAAAGAAACAAATATCTTTAAAACAAACAAACGTATCAGTTCCTTTTACTGAGCACTTACTATGTGTCAGGCAGATTCGAAGTGCTTCTCTGTGCAGAGGGCCGAACGAGGAGTGATAGGTCCCCGGCCTGGGGTGAGGTCCGCTCCGAGGAGAGGCGAGGTAAGAACTGGGCCTGGAAGGGTGGTCAGGAAGCCTGGGCTAGCAAATATGAGATCTGGGGTACTGCGGGGTTGGGAGGGGCCTGCAGGGCTCCTGTGGCTTACCTCGTTCTTCTGCCCGCTGTTTGGGACCCCAGATTGACGGTCTTCCCATTTTCCTGGGTCTGGGGACCAAGCACTGGCCCATCCTGGCACCAAGAGGTAGGAGCCCCTTGTGGAGGCCTGCCCCTCCCCCTCCACCCCTGGTCCAGAGAAAGACAGGGAGGATATGGCTCTCCCCAATTTGGAGACAGAAAAACTGAGGCGTCACCTATGATTGGAACTGGGAAGACCAGCCAAGCTTATCCAGATGGCTGGGGATGAAAGCCGAGAGTCCCGCTCCCAGTTTTCTCCCTCCCAGGCCTGCCGAGGGTGGTGCCCCCACCCGGCGGCCCAGCAATGTCCCCAGTCAGTGTCTCGGTGACGGTTCCCCAGCACCCTGAGGAGCGTCCTCCTTCCTGTTAGCTCCCAAGGCTGCAGCAGCAGAATGGGGAGGAGGGACCCAGTGCTGCCCCAGGGCCTACGTGAACCACTCAGCAGGGCCAGGCCCCAGCTTGAGGAGGCTCTGTGGCTCTCGGGGTCGAGAGAGCTCCTGCCACCACACTCCTCGAATGCTGCCTCCTCCCTGCCCCGCCCGGGCCCTAGCAGGCCTCTGAGCTCTGCACCCCTGGGGCCCCAGCCTGTGGGTCTTCCCGCCTGGGAAGGAGATAATGCAACTGGACACCGGTTCCAGGCGGGCTGGCTCCAGAGCGAGGGAGCCCTGTGCACTCAGCAGCTGGCGGAAGGGCCTGCCCACCCCTCACGGAGGGCTTCCCAGCTCCCTGGGCCGGGGGCGGCCCCAGACGCTCACTCCCGCGCCACAGGGACCTCCAAGCTGCTTCCTCCTGGCCAGGGAGAGAGCCCTCAGCCCGGCGCTGTGCGGCTTTGCCCCTTAACCACAGCGTGAAGCCCAGCCTCTCTCCCTGCCTCTCTCCCTGCCTCTGCAGCTGCTCCTCCTGTCTCTCGGCCCCTCCCTTTTAGGGGGCAATGAGACTGCTTCCCAAGCAGTCAAGCTCTGATGACCCAGGGAGGTTCCAGGGTGGGGAGAAGCAGGTCATGAGTGATCTCATAGCTAACAGGCAACCCTCCCGCCTCCCCCCAGGAGAGAGCACTTGGAGCAGCCTCGTGGCCGGGCTGTGGGGGGTAAACCAGCCATTTAGGGGCCCACAGATGCGGTGGGCAAGCCAGGGTCTGAGGCTAGCTCTTGGGGAAGAAGGGGTCCTGTTCCCCTCAGTGGCTCTGCACACCCCTGACCCCCCCTCCCGCTACTCCTCCCTCCTCCGCTCCTCCCCACCCCCACCACTCTCTCTGTATTTTGTTTGGCCCGATGCTTTGGGCTTCCGGCAAAGGCAAAGGATGATGGGAAACTGGCCACAAACAGCAGCTTATAGCTGTGTGATCTTGGTTCAAAATACTAACCCTCTGTGAGCTTTGGTGGCCCTCCCTACTCAGTGGGGAAGTCAGCGGTGCCATGAGGACGGAAGGAAGCCGTGTGGGTACCGCACTAGCACTGAGTCTCCGCGGGATGCTCCAAAAACGCTCCTTCTTTCCCTCGCTGAACAAAGTGGGACCTGGCAGGCTCTGCGTGGCAGACACGGGCCAGAGAAGCAAAAACTGTCTGTCGGGGAAAGTGTGTGCACCTCCACCGGCGCCCGAGCCCGCCCCAGCGTTCCGGTCGGGGTCTCCCCGCTCCGCAGACCCACTCCGTGCCCGCTTCAGGCCTGTTCCCACAGCCGTGCCTTTTCTCCAGGCAGCCCCCCATGCCAGAAATGGCTCTTGCTTTCCTCCCTCAGTTCAATTTGTCCCCAGAGTGCAGCTCAAGACATTTCCTCCAGGAAGCCTTCCAGACTCCCTTCATCCCCTGCTCCGAATGGTCCTCTTTGTGGATGGTGATGGGGGCCTGCTCTGTGCTGAGATCACCCTTCACAGGCACTGAGCCTGAGGCAGGGGCATGGGGCCCCACCAAGTCCTTGCCCCTCCCACGGCATTTGACAGCTTTCCCCTAAGGCTGTTCCCTTCCAGGGTCTCTGTTCTCCGGAGTGCCGCATCCTGTCCCCTCACTGACTCCAGGAGGACCCCCTCCTGTCCTTACAGTGATGAATCCACAGGCTGCCGCGCCTTTCCCGGGCTCAGCTCTGCCTCACGGAGCATCTGGGCGAGTCCCTGGACTCATCAGGATTGCAATTCCTCATCTGCAAAGCAGAGGCTAGCCGACCTGGTGGGGGCCTGGGGGCAGGGGAGCAGGTGCCCGGCACACGCAGGAGGGGCCGAACCCAGCCTCCCCGACAAGCACCCAGGGTGTGCTGGCCTGAGCCCGCGGCCCCAGCTTCGCAATGGGCCTGTGGTTCTCCTTCCGACTGTCTTGTTGAAGGAGGCCTCTCGGGGTTCAGTAACCAGAGCTCTCGTGGGGGGCCGCCCCTGGGGCCCAGCCTCACGTCATGAATCACTCTGCTAAAGATACAACGTGGCTTTGGGGCATTTTTCTCTGGAAAAAATCAATAACTCGTTAACAAAGAACTAAATAAAGGGGTAAGCGACGAAGGCCATTCCCTTCCTTCAGAGATCACCGAAGCCAGACCCATCAAGATGCTCGGGGTCCACTCAGGCTCGGGGTGCAGCAGGCTTGCCCCTCGCCCCGAATCTTCCAACCCACAAATCTGACCAAGTAAACACAAGTAAACCTCTGCCTCAGTGAACACTTCAGGAGAGCCCCCCTGTTCTCAGGAGACATTCAGATTCTCCCACGAGACCCCTGAAGACCTCAAGGTCCGCGAGCCCAGGCCTCTCCCATCTCGTGGCAGCCGATCCCTGCCTCACGCCCGTACTCAGCCACATCTTAGGCCTATAGTCCCCTGTACTGGGCTCTGATCTCTCCAGCGACCTGACCTTCACGGATGCCGTTCCGTCTGCTGGGCTGTCCTCCGCCCTCCGCCAGCCTGAATAATTCATGATGCTTCTTCAAGACACAAATGAAACAACCTCCAGCAAATCTTCTCTGAAACCTGCCCCTGCTGCCCCCGCCCAACCCAGGGGCACTGGATCCACAGCCCGTAGGCCTGTCTGTGCCCAGGCTCACACCGCTCTTCTTTTCTGGGAGAGGGTCTGTGTCCTCTGAGGACAGGGATTATGCCTGGTGGTCCCCCCCTCGCTGGATGGGTGAGGGGCGACATTCTCATCGGACGCCTTCCTCCTCCCTGTGGTCCTCAGAAGCCCCCGCTTCAGCCGAGGACAACTGTGCCCGCCCCAGGTAACCCTCCTCCTCCAGAGCCCAAGCTCTCCGTGGCCCTCTCCCCTACTAGGGCACAAATAGTTGTTGTGCGAGTCTCATATTAAAGGCTGACAATTGGGGGCGCCTGGGGGGGCTCAGTCATTAAGTGACTGCCTTCGGCTCAGGTCATGATCCCAGAGACCCGAGATCGAGTCCCACATCGGGCTCCCTGCTCGGCGGGAAGCCTGCTTCTCCCTCTCACTCCCCCTGCCTGTGTTCCCTCTCTGGCTGTGTTTCTCTCTGTCAAATAAATAAATAAAATCTTGAAAAAAAAAGCTGACAATTAACAAGCGCCTGTAATGTGCCGGCCCTCCTCTGCGTATCTTATATACACTGAGCTGTTGCAGTCACTCATGAGGTACACACCACTCCAGTCCCCATTTTACAGATGAGAACACAGTGGCAGAGAGGAGGCAAGGGCCAGACTTCAGACCCGAGCCATCTGGCTGCGTGCTGTGTGCGAACCACAGCCCTTGCCCTCATGGAGGTGCTTGCGGGGAGTCTGGGGGGGCTGCCTGGCAGCTGAGGTGAGCCAGCAGGCCCCCCAGGAGCTCCAGTTACAGGAAACTGCTTATTCAGGCCTAGTGGGCCTGGGGTCCCTGATTCCCTCCCTCTCAGGTCCCTGCTCAGCCCAGGTCCCTCGCCCACGCTCGCCGTCTCTACCAGAGAGCACAGCCTCTGGCCCTAATCTCATTTGAGGCCCTGAAATCGCATTTGCTGTGTATTAATGCGGCTCCGGCGGCCCAGCCCTGCCTGTCTCCTGGAGGACAGGAGCCTGCAAAGCAATCTCCCGGGGAGGCGGCTCCCGGAACACCCGCCGACAAAAAGCAATTATGCTTTAAGAGGAAGATTAAAATAATATCTCCCCACCCCCCCCCAAGCTCAGCTCCCCAAGCCGCACTGCCTCCCAGCCGCTGTTCAAGGGTAGGCTTCCTGCTGGGTGGGGGTGGGGGCAGGCTCAGCCGCTCTCTCCTGGCCCCTTGCCCCGGGCTCCTCCAAGTTCCCAAAGGAAAGCACTGCCCTCTCAAGCCTCTGGGGCTTTGCCCAAGCCGCCGCCTCTGCCTGGGACGCAGCCTCCCGCCCTCGTCTATGCCAGCGCACGCTGGCGCTCACCGGGCACAAGGACCCGAGCCACCGCTCAGCCTGCATTTAGTACATTCTTTCAATTTACTGCATATTCAAGTGCACCACCCCTCAAGGGAGTCCTGTCATCTCCCATGTGACAGAGGAGAGAGAAGCACAGAGGGTTACGTCCCAGCGCCTGGTTTAAGGGCACGTCTCCACCCTGTCCCCCAGGGCAGGCCCCCAGGGATCGCAGTGGCCCGCTGCCCTCTCTTGTCCCCCCGCAGCTCTAAGAGGCCAGGCCTCCACAGAATCAGGGCTTCACACACAGTCTCCTGTGGAAGAGCCACGCCCCTCCCCACAGCCGCAGAAGGCCTGCGATGTGTGTCCCGTGCGCCCCTGCCTCCGCGGGCCCACCACCCTTCCAGTCTGTCTCCACTCTGGAAGTCTCTGGAACCACCTCTCCTCCAGGAAGGCCTCCCGAATTACAGTCAGGCCAGCAGATGATTCCAGCCTCGCGATCACGATCATGCTGCAAAGTCAGCATCTGTACCCCCACTCCACAGAGGAGAAAACAGCCAGAGAAGGGCCTTGGTCAGGAACACCCAGTCCGGGGCAGAGACCGGATCTGAGTCCAAAGTCCGCATTTATCCCCTGCACCACCTCCTTCTTCTTCTTCCTCTTCCTCTTCCTCTTCCTCTTCTTCTTCTTCTTCTTCTTCTTCTTAAAGATTTTATTTATTTGACAGAAACACAGCCATAGAGGGAACACAAGCAGGGGGAGTGAGAGAGGGAGAAGCAGGCTTCCCGCCGAGCAGGGAGCCCAATGTGGGACTCGATCCAGGGTCTCCGGGGATCATGACCTGAGCCGAAGGTAATCGCCCAACCACTGAGCCACCCAGACGCCCCCTCCCCTGCACCTTCTTGGCTGTAAGTCTCTCTCACCTCTCAGGCTGGGAGGGCAGTAGATTCTGTCCTGGGACTATTTGTGCAGCTCCCGTGGGCCAGGAGTGCTGCCTGGGCCTCGGAGCCCCTGACAGCCCCGAAGCCTTCCCCAGCCCTGCTCCCAAACCAGCCAGCAGCACAAGCACAAGGACTTGCTGGGGTCAATCTAAGGCTCAGAACCCTGTCTTGGCCAGACGTGGTGCAACACGAGGCCAACGGCAAGCAGCATGTTCCCCAAACTGCTTCCCCCCACCCTGACCTGTCATCTAGGAAGCCCATCAGGGCAGGGGTCTCCCTGGGAAGAGTGCCGCAAGTCATGCCTACCTCCGTGCCGATGACTGAACCCGAGAAAGCCAAATACGGGGAGGGGGGGGTCTGGGTTCCAGCCTGGCTCTGCTGCCCATGCGACAGGAAGTCTAGGGTGGGCCATCTATGTAAGAACTCAGTTTCCTGCTCCAGAAAATGGACATTATGAAAGGTACCCTCCCCTCCCAGGACCTGTATGATGCTTCAGTGGGCTTCACGGACCCCACCTTCGCCAGCCTGGCTCGGGGCAACTTGGGCAAACAGGTGATGGCCAAGGGCCTGGGGTCTCCCGAGCCAGCACCGGTGCCCTGCGTGCCCTCTGCACCCCTGCAACGCCCCATCCCACAAGGACGTCCCCACTTCCTCCGTTCTCCCTCTGGCTGCTCTTGCTGCCACACCTTCGCTCACACTGTCCGCTCTACTTGAAAACGGCTCTTCTCAATCTCTCTTGGCCTCCCAGCCCTTCTTTGAGCCCAGGATCGGAGGAGCCCTGACCTCTGTGAACTCACCAACCAGGCAATCTCCCATCTCTCCCCCACCCGACTTCGCAGCCTCACCGTCGGTAGGCACTGTCTGCACGTCGTGCAGCTGAGGGACCTGAGGCCCAGTGAGGTCGAGTGATCTGCTCTGAGTTACACCACAACTAAGAAACAGGGGCCTAGCCCAAGGTCGTCTCCTGAGTCCTGGCCCGAACTGATTGTCCTATGGCAGACCGAGTCTTTGCTGACCACCCAGCCAGGCCGCCATCACCTCCCCAGGTCCCAGCAGCCCTCACGGTCAGCTTGGAGAGTCACTGCCCCCCGACTCCTCCTACGGCCTCTCCCTGCCCAGCCTGGCGCTCCCCCAGGCCCGACGGGACGCAGCTCCCTGTTCACTGTGGAGGGGAATGGACGAACAGGCAGACAGACGGACAGACAGATGCACGGATGGCTGGATGAGCACCACAGGCCCAGAGAACTCAAGGGCAGGCTGCGAGCCCGGAGGAAGGAGGGACGACGCCACTCGTTCTCCATCTGTGTGCAGAAGGGGCTGGTCCCCTGCCCTGGCCCCGGGCAGGCTGGCTGGGTCCTATCAGGGCTCCATGGCCCTCCTCCAGCTCTGAAGGGTTGGTTCCATGAGCAGTTTTAATTTCACCTCAAAGATCACACGTGCCACGCCCCCAAGGCTCCCTCTCCTCCGGCAGGGGCTGCCCTGGAGGGGCCCTGCGCAGGGGTGAAGCTGGGACAGTCCCAAGGCGCTGCGGCTCTGGGTGTGGGAAGGTGTGTCCTTCGTGAGAATCGGTGTGGACCTCTCCTCACGATGGGAGGGTCCCTGGGGTGCGGGATGTGGTTGGGGGGTCTCTGCACACCCACACATCCTCGAGGGCGGCTGTATTCAGAAGGTCTGGGGGGCACATCCACCTTCCAGGGGTGTAAGTAACGGAGAAAAGCGGAAGACGACCATAGAAGGCCAGATAACCAGACCCTCCGGCCCCTCCTCCCTCCTTATTTCACTGGAAGGTAATTTCTGGAAATGAGAAGCCCACCACAGTTCCCTCCCCTGGGCTGGCTGGAAGGACATCAGAGGCAGGCACCCCCTTCTGCTTCAGACACCTCTCTCTCTCTCTCTCTCTCTCTCACACACACACACACACACACACACACTCGAGGTGTGAGTCAGCAGGAGCCCCAGGCTGGGGTGGGGGAGGGCAGAGAAGGGGGAGAGCCCATCTGGCAAGTTCCGTACAACAATCTGCTAATGGAGCTCCTCCCTAGACTAGCACCCGGGCCGAGCCAGCCTTCTCCACTCCTGAAACCTGGGATTCAGGTCCCAGAGGGGGCACTCACAAGTTCCCACCACCCCTCCCCCGGGAGGCCGACGAGGCTGGAAGCACCCGAGGCCCAGACCCGGCAGACCCAAGCTAGATCGGGAACTCCAGCTTCCCCGCAGGGCGGGGCCCACCCGTAAGCTAGCCGCTCCTTTTCCCAGCAACACAGGACAGGGCACTGCTGGCCTCCATCTCACAGATGTGGAAACGCAGAGGGAAGTCACGCAATCTGCGTCAGACTGCACCGCCAGCCACCGAATAGATTCGGGAGCCTGGCCTGAACTCAGGGCCATCTGTCCCCAGCCCACCCGCCTCTCACCGTAAGCTGCCTGAACCCCAGACTTCTCCGGTCTCACCCTGCTGAGCTCCAGGAACCCGGATAGGACTCTGCAGGCATACAGGGGGCTGAGGGATGGGCTTGGCACTTTCAGGTCTTATCCACTGTGCCCAGCGAGCTCTGGGGTCCCCTTCAGAGGTCCCTGCAGACATTTTGGCGCCTCGGAAGCACAAGAGGGGACATCAGGCGCCCTGCAGGGCAACTGGGGTTCACTGAGCTGATAGCCTTTCTCTCCCTCAGGGGGCTGGTCCTGTCCTTGTCCCTGGGCAGCCCTGGCGAGCCCTCCCTCTCCTGCCAGCCTCAGCCCTCCATCGTGGCACGGCCCCTGTGGGTAACAGCACTCTGGGAACGCCTTGACAGAGCCTTTGTTCCCCTGAAATAAAAGAAAATCGAGCTACAAAGGGAAACCTCAGGTAGCTTTTAACGGGGGCTCAGCTGCCTGAGGCTGAGTGTGTTTAAGCTGGAGGCGCTTGTCACAGGAGAGAAGGGGGAGCTGCCGGAGGTCTCCCCTCCCTCCCCGCCCCCCCATCAAGTTTATTCAAGGAAAAGTCTCCTCCAGATAGCCACAAAGGAGGAAATCAATGAAAATTGACAGAGAAACATAACGCGGCTATCTGCTGGTGTGTGTGTGTGCGTGTGTGTGTGCCCGCGCGCGTGTGTGTGCGTGTGCACGCGTGTATGCATGTGTGTGTGCGTGTGCACGCAGCTGACCTGCCCCGGGCCAGGAAAGGACTGGGAGTCATTCTCGCCAAGCTGCGGGAGGGGTGCTGTGGCTGGGGGAGGGGCGGCCCAGTCTCACTCGAGTTAAGAGAGAGATTAATATATTCAATCCGCTCGGGGTAATTGAGGGAACATTCGAGTGTTTTTCTAAAGCCCATAAAACTGCCTCATTTGCAAGGAGGAGCTGACCCGCTCAATCGCCTGCATTTGACGGGGCTCTGGAAAGGAGGGAGGAGGAGGGGTGGCGGTGGGATCCCTGCCTGGAGGGACTAGGGACAAAAGCTTGGGAGGATGCCAGCAGGCCGGTCTAACCCGTTCTCACCGTTTAGTAGCAGCCTGAGCCTCTGTTTCCCCACCTGTGAAATGGCCTTGGGCGTCCTCCTCCAACCGGAAAGTGGGAGGGAGTAGCAGAAGAGGAGGTTTCTCTAGGAGCTAGGGGCAGGAAGCTGATGCGGAGGGCGGGTGGGGGACCACCAAAGGTCTGGACTGAGGCAAAGGGGCTTGAGCAAAGAGGGGCCCAGCTCCCCCAGCCAGGCCAGCTCCCCACCACCACCCTGAGCTGAACCGGGTAGTAAAGTTAATGAAATCCACATTGTGTGCCTTTCTCCGCTTGAACCACTCCAGTCTCCAGGGCAATGGAAACCGCGTGCGCAATAGCGAGCCATAAAGGGCACAATGAATTTAAAAGAGTTAAGAGGGGAGGAGAGTGAAGGCAGGGAGTGTGCAGGCCCGGAGCTCTGGCGAATGGAGATCAGAGGGGGTAGGGGAGAGGAGGAGGGAAAGGAGAGAGGGAGAGGGACCCAGAGGGAGGGAGCAAAGGGGGCCTGAGGTTTAGGGACAGAGGGCAGGGGACCCGGGGCCAGCCCGGCCAGCTCTGTTCGCCTCCACTTCTCCTTAACGAAAGGGCCCAGGCTGCAGGTGCCAAAGCCGGGACCCACAGGCTTGGAGCCAGGTGCTCAGCATTTGGTGATTGCTTTATTGGCTTTTCCTTCTTTTTACCCCTCCAGGGCAGAAGGGGGGGAAAGGTGTTTTAAATGGAAAGAATATGAAAAAAGGCTCTTGAAAGCATCATTTAAAAGGCTCCTAGGGAACCAATCGTTCTGTGAAACAAAGCTGTGATTGTTCTGAAGAGGTAAATGCGGGTCAGGAGTGGGGGAGGGAGCCCCACAACCTCCCCTCCCCAGCTCCCGCTCCAGCGGGAGGATGCTAGCTGCGTGGGCAGAGTGAAGGAGCCCCCACAGCTCCCAGAGCTATGCCTTGCTTATAAGTTCATGTTTCCAGAAATTTCATCACTTGGAATTTCCAGCCCAAATTTCTCTCTTAAACAGCTTTGCCTGCGGGAGTTTGTCCTTACACCTTCAGGATCTCTTAGAGAGGTCCAGTGAGGGGCCAGGAGGGGTGCGGCCCCTGAGGGCTCTGTGGCGCGAAGCCCAAGGCTGCGGTGTCCTCCCCTGCCCTCCAACCCCAGGAGGCCTGTGCCCCCGTAAGAGAATTGAGCTGGAGTCACCACCTGATTGTGGCCTGCGCATTGTTGTCTCCCTCACCTTCTGGGACCCTCTCATCCTGGGCCAGTAAAGTCCCTCTTACTCTGGGGGAAGGAGGGCCTAGTGCTGGGCGGGCACAGACGTGGTCTTAACCCTGCCAGGGGATAAGGGGGGAGCGCCAGGGGACAGGATGAGCCTGCTGGAACTCTGCCCAGAAAGGAAGCCAATAAGCACCCCAGAGCAGCTGACGGCAGGAAACCTGGAGAAACCTGGAGCTGGCTCAGACCCATACACGGGGACACACACACACACACACACACACACACACACACACGCCCCCCCCCCCCCTTAGCCCCTGCCTGTGCGCCCCAGTCTCCCATCCAGGGCTGGGCCAAGGGCCTAGGGAGTCAGCTGTAGAGGCTACAAACATGCACAGGGCCTATGCCCTGGCCCGGCAGCACACAAGGGGGAACTCGAAGACTGGAAGGGAAGGTGTTCATTGTGGTCCCACATAAGGCTAGTGGGGGAGGACCGACTGTCCCGGCGGGGTCTCAGGACTGTGGAGACGCTGTGGACCCTTGGCATGTCATTTTTGACTCATATCCTGTGGGCTGAGGGGCACAGTGGTTCAAATTCAAAGTCAGTCACTAGCGCTCCCTCGGAGCCCCGCTTCTGGCTGCCCACTCACTGTGATCACTGCTCCCTAACCCCCTGCCCTCATTCCCATGACCATCATCAATCCTGGCTGGAAAACTGACACACAAGTAGGAGAACAACTTGTGAGCTTATAATAAAGTTGAACAGATTCAATGGTTGAAATGCCAGATGCTGATAGGGCTCCAGATAGTCCAGAAAGAACAAAATCAGTGCAGAGAAGCCTTCCTGGAGGAGGTGACCTTGAGGCCAGAAATCCATTCCTGGCCCTGAACTGAATGCAATGAATACAGTCTCCTCTCTCACCCTACCCCCCTTTCAGCTGTCTTTCTCTCCTCCTCTTCAGTTGAGAGCCCAAGAAAGCTGGTTCACCACCCAGTGAATGTTTCCAGCCAGTCCTTCCCTTCTGGGCTCCATATTTCCCATCTACAGAGAGGGGAAGGAGGGGGGTTTCAAGGGTCCCCGTGGTTCTAAGCCATGACCACTTCCCCCGGGAGCTGGCCCCAGCCCCAGTCCTGCTTTGAGCCTCCAAGTCCCAACTCCAGAAAGGTGCCTGCCTTCCTCCTCACCTGGGCAGCCCCTCTCCTCTGAAGGAGCCCCAAGCATTGTCTGTCTCCCACCAGTTTCCTGACCCTGCTGTCAGGGCTGTGATTGCTGACACCCTAGGAGGGAAGCTATTTTCCTCTCCCTTGAAAGCCATTTTCTTGTCTTGGTGGAAGCAGACATCTGACACTTTAAGAGGGAGAATGGCAGGGAGATGATGGCATTAAATGACAGAGATCAGAGCTGCTGAGGATGGCTCCGCCACCCCAGGGCCCCCCTTCCCTGCAGCTGCCACCCCACCTCCTCTCCCTAAGCTCTGAGCCTCTGCTGTGTATCTAGCCCTGCGACAAACTAGGACGGAGGGGCCAGGCCCCGGAGGGAGGAAGCTGGAAGTCTGGGGCCTAGAATGCCGCCCAGGAACCCAGGGACGCCCCACCTCCCTCACGAGCAATGTTCTTAGCCCACAGCCTACAGTAGGTGGTCAAAAGTATTTGTTGATTTTTTTTTTGCAAGTATTTGTTAACGGGCTGGAGAATGGAGGAAGGAAGGGAGGAACGGAGGCCAAAGTGGCCCCGTAACAGGCTGAGACCTGGCAAGAGAAGCTGGCCGCTGAGCCCTTTCCCTTCTCCAGGCACCTGCGGCTGGATCTCTCTCACACAGTGTCTCTTTCTCTGGCAAGAAATTTCTCCCCCCTTGCCCCCTGAATTGAATATCCACCCCTGCTCTTTGGGTGGCTTACCCTGAGCGCCTCCCCCCTCCCCAGCCCATCAGCCGTCCCTGAACCCGACCCGCCCACTGCCCCGGGCTCCAGGGCCGCCCCAGATCTGGCACAGCCAAGCGCCCGAGAGAGGGGCGGCAGGAAAAGCCAGCTGCTTGGGCCCCAACCTCAGCTCCAGCTCCTGCTGCCGGCTAAATGCTTTCCTTCTCCCGTGCCAGCTTATTCTGGTCCCTCCTCCTGGAATACCTCCCCAGAGCCTGGAGTGGACACCTTGAATCTGACCCGCCTCCTGTAGAGTCAGCACGTCACAAATGTCTGATGGGTGAACGAATGAATGAAAGACTCGTCTCCCGAACCACAGCTCTTCCGAGGAGCCTGACCCGCACACTCCCTCCCCAGAGCGCCCTTCCAGCACACTCCTCACGGGGCTGTGTAATGCCCACGCCGTGCCCACTGGTGGACCATGAGCTCTGGGACTGACCTAGCTTGGGCTCCCATGCACCAGGGTACAGTTCCCCAGGAAATGTCATTGGCATTAAATGGAACCAAGCATCCTGGGGCACGATCCTTAGTTTCCCTGCCCGTGAAATGGGCTGCTTCTTGCTCTACGAGCTTCTCCCTGTGCTGGCTCTGAGGCTCAGTGGACACACCGCCTAGTGACAGCCACACTGGGAAAGCCTCCTCCGGCTTGGACAAGGACGGGACTCTCTTACTTGGGTCTGAGGCTGCCAGGATCCCAGCTGCTGAGCCCCTCCTGGCCGTGCTGGGAGCTGGAGGGGTCTGAAGGTAGGCGCACACAGCCCTTGTGGTCGCTTTGGGCATCCCTCAAAACATGGTGACAATGCACAAGACTGAGTTCGGGGACACTCATCCATTGGGCAAAAGGAACCGCACACCGTGGTGCCCCTTGTGTGTGTGGGCTCTGCCCCATTTTTCTGTCCGCCCCTTCAAGCGGAGACCCCCTGACTCCATCCCCAGAACTGAATGAGGCCGCCCTACAAGTTCTGCTCAGAGACTCTGGGTCTTCTAATGGGGGTGGGGGGGGTGAGGCCAGCGAACACCCACCTGCGGCCCGGGCCGCTGGGGCTCTGGGCGCGGTGACACGGGTCCTGGGGGGCCGGCCCCCGCGGGGCAGTTGGGGGCTGGCGGCGGCCCCGGTGCTCGCGGAAGGCCACGCTGTAGGCCAGGCCCCCGCAGTGGCGGGCCGTGGGGTCGGCGCTCGCTCGGAGCAGGGCCAGGCGGCCGCGGTAGCCGTACAGGTCCTCGTGCTCCCGCGCCCACAAGTTCGTGCGAGGCTGCTCCGGGCGCCGGAAGACCGCGAAGATGGCCTCGCCCACCCGCTGGGCGGGGCGCCCTGAGGCCCCCCCCAGGCGCAGCTGCCCGTCGTTCTTGCAGAACGCTGGAGAGGGGCGGCGTGGGCTCAGGGGCCGTGCCTGGGGACCCCCTGCCTCCCCAGGTGGGGGTAGGAATGACTGGCAGGGCCCTCCGGGAAACCTGGGCGACCCACCCTTTGAGTGAGAGGGGGCTTGGCTAAGATTTCCCCTGCAGATGACGGCCTCCACACGGTTTGGGGCCCCACCTCTGACCCTCCCTGGATGGGAGAGCTCTTAGCCAGTCACATGGTCCTGAGGACCCCTCCTTGGAGGGAAGAGTTCAACCTGTCCCTGATCCCTGGCCACCTGAAGGCCTGGGACTTGGTTTCCCCATTCCCTCACATCCCTCCCCCTCCAGGAAGCCCGCCTACCTGGCCTCGCAGTCTAGGTGTGCATCTTCTGCTCCTTCTGGACCCTTAACTATTCTCTGTTCGAGATGCCCAGCTCTGTACCTAATCTGGAAACTTCCTGAGGCCACACCTGGGTCTCCACCTCCCTGTCCACCCCATACCCACAGTCCAGTGGTGTCCGAGGCGGTGCCCTCAGGACACTGACTCCAGGGCTACTCAGCGTGACATCCCGTGGGACTGCCCCCAAACCTGCTGTGGACTCAGCTCTTGTAAGTTTACAAAGCCATTTCTCATCTGTCCTTTCATTTTGTCCTCACCCGACCCGTATGACCATCATCAGTGTCCCCTGTCACACTGAAGGAGGCAGGGGCTCACGGAGGACGGCCTTTGCCCAAGATCACACAGAACTTTGGGATGGGGTCGAAGGTTCTGATCCTGCCCTGCCATTTTTCCTGAGGCTCCCTGGAGTCCCTGACAGGGGCTGGGCAGGAGTTTATAGGATCTTTCTCTGTCCCCAACCACCACCCCTACTTCATACCTTTGGGCAAAGTAAAGACAAACTTGTTCCTGGTGAGGGCGAGGCTCTGGCCAGGATCCTGCGGCTCAGTGACATCAGTGACGGCAGAGCAGGTAGGGAGGGGTCCCGTCATTTACCTGCAACTGTACCCCAGCCCCAGAGCCAGCCTTCAGGGGGTTCTCAGCTGCCAGCTGCAGGGCATATCTGCCTTCCTCATTAAACCCCACACTTAAGATTTCGAATTCCAGATCCAGTATCTTCTCCTCAGCCTTCAGCCTCTGGCTCTGCAGGGATGCTGGGACCCAGGGGTCAGGCCCCCTGAAGGCCATGAATTTGCTGGAGACTGACCCCCAAGCTGAGTATTGCCCCCTCCCTCCCACAGCCCAAGCCTGAGCCCAGTCTAGGAGTGTGTACACTGGGTGCTCAGGGCTCTACCCCGCCCTCTCTGTTTGTTTGAGGAGAGTCTAGGTAACAAGCCAGGAAACTGGGCCTGTGTGGGGAACCAAGGCTGCCCTAGGTCCCTCCCCTTTAGCCTTTGTTCATTCAACAAATATATACTGAGCATCCACGGTGTGCCAGGCACTGTCTTAGGCACCTGGGACACAGCAGTGAAACAAATGAAGGTTCCTGCCCTCCTGAGGCTTCTCTTCTCGTGGGGGACGGAGGTTGGGACAGATAGAAACAGGCACGAGGTACAGATAATAAGTAAATTATAATATGTATTAGAAGGCTATAGCTCTCTGAGAAAATGTGTGCGGGTCGGGGATGAGGAGTACCGGGGTGGGGAGCCCAGGGTATGTGCCTCTCAGAACTTTGCATTTCCGGAAGAGCCTGTCTGGGTAGGCCTGTTCATTCCCAAGAGTTGGTGAACTGGGGAAGGGGAAGGGAGAGACACAGTGCTTGTTCTCTGGGAACATGGCCTCAGCACCTGCTTCCGGAACCGGTTTGCCCTCTTAACCAAAACTCGCACTCCAGGCACAGGTGCACCTTATGGGAGCCCAAGCTTCTTACACTAAAGCGCAGTCAAGCTAGAACCCATCCTTTCTGAGCCTGGGTGCTGCCAAACCGACAGGAGAGGGGAAATTGTGAACTCTCCAGTAAGAGCCGCCTGCTCTGCACCCAGCCCAAAGTCCCCGCAAGGGGATCCCGTGCACACACGGTGTTCTTTCTAGCCCATTTACCCTGAGCTCTGCCATGCCTCCCTCTTCCCGCTTTCCTCTCTTCTTGCCCTCCTTCCTACTAGGTGACCATGCTGGTCTCAGCATGGTCTGAGGGCCTTCCACTCCTCCCACTTCTGGCCTCCCCTCCCCAACTCAGTCTCTGCAAAAGGCTCATTTTTGGGGTATGTGTGTGTGTGCAGTTGCCTTTTAAAATTATGGTAAAATAGTTATAATGTAAAATTTACCACCCTAATCAGTTCTCAGTGTGTAGTTCAGTAAATGCTAAAACGTTCACATCATTGCAAGCCTGTCTCCAGAACTCTTCTCACCTTATAAAACTGAAACTCTACACCCAGTAACAACTCCCCATTCCTCCCTGCCCCCAGCCCCTGGCAACCGCCCTCTGCTTCCTGCTTCTACGAGTGTGATGGCTCCCCATCTAAGGGAGTCACACAGTATTGGACCTTTTGTGACTGGCTTATTTCACTTAGGGTAATGCCCTGGGGAGGTGTCCTTTGCCCCAGTTTAGGCCTGCCCTCTCTCCCCTACCCTGCGTTTGCAGGTGCTCAGGTGCTCGTGCCTCTGCCCCAAGCGCCCAGCCGGACCTGGTGTCATTCCACCCCTCCCACAAACTGGTTACAAGCCCCCTCCCTTGAACCGGGTCAGGGACTCCCTCCTCTGCCCCTTTTGCGCCTCCCTCCGTCTGTCTCACATGATGACTTGCCATCAACTGCATATTCCTTTCTTTTTTTTTTTTTTTTAAGATTTTTTTATTTATTTGACAGAGAGAGATCACAAGCAGGCAGAGAGGCAGGCAGAGAGAGAGGAGGAAGCAGGCTCCCCGAGAGCAGAGAGCCCGACGCGGGCCTCGATCCCAGGACCCTGAGATCATGACCTGAGCCGAAGGCAGAGGCTCTAACCCACGGAGCCCCCCAGGCGCCCCACATATTCCTTATGAATCATATCTGTCTGACCAGACCAGGACCGAGCAAGGGATAGGTACCTGGGGGACCATTCAAGCATTACTGACTAAATGAATGAGTGTGTGAATGAATGAATGAATGAATGAGTGAATGAATGAAAGGATGAATGAGTGGCTGGACAAACCCGATCCAGCTTTTTCTGTACGGAAGAGAATAAGAAGTGGCACTTTCACTACTTCAGCTAGACCCCCTCTGAGAGAAACAAAGACCATTTTGGGCTCCCGAGTCACCCTTGGACCCCGAGAGCCATCCTGAGTGGGCCTCATGGGCAGGCTGGTGCCCTCGGGGGGGGGGGGCAGGGGTAAGCGGCAGAGCAGGAGGTAGGAGTTCCTTTTTTGTTCTTTGTTCATCAAAAAATTTTTTAAAGATTTATTTATTTATTTTAGAGAGGGGCGAGAGAGCAGAGGGGCAGAGAGACGGGGGAAGGAGGGAAGCAGGTTCTCACTGAGCACAGAGCCCGATGCAGAGCTCGATCCTATGAACCCTCACATCAGGACCTGAGTCGAAATCAAGAGTTGGACACTTAACCAACTGAGCTACTCAGGCGCCCTAAGAGGTAGTGGTTCCTGATGTTTAGGCTTCTCTGGGACTGGCCTCGGTTCCCCAGAGGAAGTCTGGAAACCTCAGTGAACTTTAGCAGATCCAGGCTGGATAGCGCTCCCATTTTATACATGGAAAAACTGAGCCCTGGGTAGCAGACCAGGACCAGCTGCCTACTCCCTTCCCAGGATTCTCCGAGCTGCCTCTCTGAGTTAGCTTTCTGTGGTTCTCCAACGACTGA
This sequence comes from Spilogale gracilis, assembly GCA_004023965.1. NCBI lineage: Eukaryota > Metazoa > Chordata > Mammalia > Carnivora > Mephitidae > Spilogale > Spilogale gracilis. The sequence goes on along the minus strand of PITA01017510.1, from coordinate 2,857 downwards.
AAGTGCAGGCAGAGACCTGGCCTGCAGGAAGGGGCAGGGTGTGGGTGAGGACGGGAGGCACAGCGCTGACTTTCAGGTCTCCCTCCTGGGTCCCAGCATGAAAGCCTTAAAGGAGCCCTCCCATCCTCTTTCTTCCCGGGAAGAATGGCCACTCAGAGGCTGCTGGCTTTGTCTGGAAGAGCCTGGCCTGTCACTAGCCCATCCCTGGCCCAGAGGGTCCCTTCCTGCTTCCCACACCGGCTCCTTTTGGGCCCCGTCTGTTGACACCCGGGGCCCTCAGCCTTCCATCCCCAGAGAACCATCTTGATCTCCCACACCCCTCCGAACCCCCAGTCTCTGCTCAGAGCAGAAACGTCCCAGCAGGGACATCTGCGAGTTCCTGGGTCCTCCGTACTAGGAGTTCCGGCGCAATCATCCCCTTCTACAGATGGGGAAACAGAGGCTCAGAGAGATCAGGTAGGGCGGTGAAGCGATGGACCTCAGACCTCCTGATCGCCAGTGCGCTGATTTCAGTAGTCAGCCTCCTCCCTTCAGCGGCCTCGCCCCTCCTGCCCCCGCCCGCTCCCCGTAGTGCAACAGTCCCAGGCCCCCTGCCTTCCAGCGCCAGCAGCCTGCAGTGTGATGGAATCACAGACTCAGCTCTGGTAAAGCGAGGCCCGGCAGCCTCTCTCCATTGCACAGATCGGAAAATAGGCCGAGAGCCGGAAAGAGCCTCTTTGTGGTCACTCAGTAACTGATAACGGCAAAATGAAGAGTCTGGTTTCTTCCCTCCGCTGATGGTGGGGACTAGGGCAGGGGCCTGGCCAGCTTGAGACTCTCCCTCTGAGCGGTAACTCTGATCCAGTCTCCATGTCTCCGGCACCCTCGGGCTGCTTATCCTCCCCTTCCTAGCCTCCTGCTAGGAGGCACTCATAGGCTTTGGTGTGGAGCACTGTCCGGAGAGTCTCGGGTCATGCCTGCGCGGAGCGTGACCCCGGGCTTGCATACAGCCCCTGGCTGCCTGGCCCAGGCGGGATAAATTTCCTGAGGTAGCAGAAAGGCAGGGCGCTAGTCCCTCTGTAGCATTCACCCCAGCGACCTTTGCCTTTCATGGTCGCTCAGCTGTGCTATCAGCTCCAGGGGCTCACATTCCTGAGCCCGGCGTCAGGCGTGCTGCGGGGGTGCCCCTGCAGACTCTGGGGGCTCAGAGACCGGCACCAGTCCTCCTCTGCACTGGAGACAGACAGCGCGGGTAAGCGGGGCGGGAGAGACAGGAGCGGGTTAGGGAAGCACGACCTCAGCAAGAAGGCCTGAGGAAAGGTGCCTCCTGGAGCCCGAGGTGAGAGACCCACCTCACAGTGAGGCTCAGAGAGACAGAGACAAAAACAAAACCAAGAACAGGCGAGAGGAACAGAAAGGGAAAGATGGAGTAGGGAGAGAGACACACAGATGGACCGACAGTGAGGCAGAGACAGAGAGGTAGAAAGAGAGACGGAAAGGGGGGAGACAGGCAGACCGAGCCAGACAGGGCAAGGGTGGGATGGAGAGAGGCAGCAACAGGGATGGAAGGAGAGACTGCTGGACTGGGACAGACAGGCAGCAGAAGGACAGGACACAGAAAGAGAGAAAGGAGCCAGATGGGAGACACTGGGAGACAGACCCACCTGTAGGCACCAGTGCACGGAGCTGGCTGTATTCTCCTCAGACAGAATGCTGAGCAGTATGTCTCAGGTGGGCCGCTTAACCAATTCTGGGGGCCTTCACCCAACTCCGGGTACTGGGTCCCAGACAGGGTCCCTAACTACAGAAGGGAGCAGAGTCCAAGCCCTGGAAAGGGAGGTTTCTGGGCAAAGAGCCGTGAGCTCTGTCTGTGCATAGAGGGTGGGAGGAGGGAGGATCTCTGGCAAGATTTCTAGCTCAGTCACTGCCCCAGCACATCATGTGGCTTCTCTGAGCTTGTTTCCTCTAGACGTGTTGGTGAATGTGGGTAGAGCAGGGGTCTCTGAGATCTCCTTCTGCCCTAAGATCTGGCCTTAGCTCAGGCTCTTTCTTTGTAGCTAATTTACTGCTCTATCCTACTTAACTCATGAACTTTACCTCATAGTCCAAAATGGCTGCCTGAGATCCACCCATCACAACTTCTTTACAACCATCTGGAAGGAGGAAAGAGTAAAGAATACATCTTTTTTTTTTTTAAGATTTATCCATCTATTTGAGAGAGAATGAGTGAAAGAGAGCACGAGAGGGGAGAAGGTCAGAGGGAGAAGCAGGCTTCCCGCCGAGCAGGGAGCCCGATGTGGGGCTCGATCCCAGGTCTCCAGGATCATGACCTGAGCCGACGGCAGTCGCTTAACCGACTGAGCCCCCCGGGCGCCCGGATATATTGCTTTTTAAACAACACCTCTTTACAGAAACTATAGTCAAGGCTTCTTTTTCCATCTCATTGGGCAATACCAAGCCTCGGGGCTGAATGTGAGCTTCCGGAGAGGCTGGGGGTGTGCAGCACGAGGCTGGGGACACAGTCTGTTTCACACAGCTCAGTGAGGCCTGCACAGCTCTTCTCACACAACAGGTTTCAATATAGCCTTACCGCACTTTCCTTTGGTTTACTAGATGGATAAACAGATAGATAGACAGGCAGATCTTACATTGTAAGCAGACGACAATCCCCCTTCATTTTTGCAAAGTCATTCCCCCCCAAGGGTGACCACCATGAATGATTGGCTGTGTGCCTGCTCCATTCATTTCTTAGTGTATTTACACACACACACGCACGCACACACACACGTGCACACGCACACAGGCGCACACACGCGCACATACACACGCACACACACGCACACACACGCACAAGCACACACACGCGCACACACGCACA
>PITA01017509.1:0-43084 GCA_004023965.1 Spilogale gracilis | reverse complement strand
CAAAGGAAACAGTCAACAAAACAAAGAGGCAACCCACAGAATGGGAGAGGATATTTGCAAATGACACTACAGACAAAGGGCTGATATCCAAGATCTATAAAGAACTACTCAAACTCAACATCCAAAAAGAAGATGAACACATCAAAAAATGGGCAGGAGACATGAAGAGGCACTTCTCCATAGAAGATATACAAATGGCTAACAGACACATGAAAAAATGCTCAGCGTCACTAGCTATTCAATTCAAATCAAAAACACACTGAGATACCACCTTACACCAGTCAGAATGGCCAAAATTAACAAGTCAGGAAACAACAAGTGTTGGAGAGGCTGCAGAGAAAGGGGAACCTCTTGCTGTTGGTGGGAATGCAAGTTGGTGTAGCCACTTTAGAAAACAGTGTGGTGATTCCTTAAAAAACTAAAAATTGAACTACCCTATGACCCTGCAATTGCACTACTGGCAATTTACCCCAAAGATATAGATGTAGTGAAAAGAAGGGCCGTATGTACCCCAATGTTCATAGCAGCAATGGCCACAATTGCCAAACTGTGGAAAGAGCCATGGTGCCCTTCAACAGATGAATGGATAAAGATGTGGTCCATATATACAATGGAATACTATGCCTCCATCAGAAAGGATGAATACCCAACTTTTGTAGCAACATGGACTGGATTGGAAGAGATTATGCTGAGTGAAATAAGCCAAGTAGAGAAAGTCAAGTATTACATGGTTTTACTTACTTGTGGTACATAAAGCATAATATAGAGGACAGTAGAAGAAGGAAAGTAAATGGGAAGTAGGGTAATTCAGGGAGAGAAACAAAACATGAGAGACTTTGGACACAGAAACAAACTGAGGGACTTGGAGGGAGAGGGTGAGCTATGGGAGAGCCTGAGTGGTGGGTACTAAGGGCACCTATTGCATGGAGCACTGTGTGTGGGGCATGGGCAATGAATCTTGGAACACTGAAAAAATAAAATAAATTTAAAGTCAAAAAAAAAAAAAGCAAAGAACCTGTCTGGAAAAAATGCATATGCAAAATAAAAGAAATAAATAACAAATTAAGAATATATATTTATAATACAGAAAAGGTAAAATTTAAACTTTTTAATATGCTGTTAAAAACTCTTAAAACACGTACACAAATGGCCTTTATTTAACCAACCAACCAGTCAACCAAGCAAACATAGAAAAATAGACTTAGATTCTCTTAAAATAAAAAGACAAAATCACACTGTGATTGTCTTTCCCAGCTGTAAGATTGACCACAGATTGACAAAACCCTGTGAAGAAATTGACATTCTCTTGTGCTGATAGGATTTTAAAATAGTGTCCTTCTTAGGAGGGACACTCAGCAGTACATAAGTATGCATTTATTATTCACTCAGGAATTCTGCTGCTAGGAATTGAATTCTTTTAGTTTAAAGCCACAAAAAACTAAAACAACAAAAATTATCTAATTCTTAATCATATTGCAATTAGTTATAATAGCAAAATACTGAGACTACCCTTAATTCCCATACAAGAGTGGTTGACTCCTCTGGGGTGCGTCCCCTCCCCCACAATGATGTACTATGTATCTTTAAAAAAGAACAAGAAATATGATATTGTTGTATGTCTATGTGTGTAGAGAGACAGTTTAGTGCTTTTGAATAATAGGTTTGGCATAATTAGGAAGATGATAGATGATAGATTACACAGATGATAATAGATAAAAGATATATACACAGATAGGCAGGCAGGTGAATAAATGGATATGCATATGAATGACTAGATCTATACATCTATACCTACATCTATTTTTATATGTAGGAGGATGACCAAAGGGACAAAACATGAACAACTGGTGAATGTAGGCAAAAGGGATCTTGGTTGTATTTACTTTGAATCACCTGAAACCGCTCATATTTGAGCACTCTTAACCTATAAAAATAGCAGTTCTGGGGTGCCTGGGTGGCTCAGTGTCTGCCTTTGGCTCAGGTCATTATCCCAGGACTCTGGGATTGAGCCCTGCATCCATCCGGCTCCCTGCTTGCCGGGAAGCCTGCTTCTCCCTCTCCCACTCCCCTTGCTTGTGCTCTCTGTTTCGCTGTGTGTCTTTCTCTGTTAAATAAATAAATAAAATCTTTAAAAAAAAAAAATAGTTCCATGTGGTTCAGCTCAGGTACAAAGAAAGCTCCTATACCTTTCACCTAGTTCACTGATGTTCTGATTTGTTGGTAGTCTTACACATTTCATTCACCCTATTATTTCAACTTTTCTGAAGGTCTGAAACTTTTCAAATAAAGTGTTGCAAACATTAACAAAATGCATTTTCTCCAAAAGGCCGCAATATACTGAACTCTGGAGAGGAAATCAAGAGGGAAAAGAAATCACGTTTGTGAAGGATCGGCTTTATCCTACCAGCCATTCTCGCCCTACCTTGACATACAAAGAGATGATTCAAAGGAATTAATGGACTTTGGTAAGTTACTATAGTTTGAAAAGTTTATGCCTCTAATAAGGGACAGGAAACTGTTTTCATAGAATCATGAAATAATATGATCCTCTTAATTTTTGTAAGCAGACTGTAAATTAAAGTGCTTAATGATAAAAATATAAAACTGAAACAACCTTGGGGAATTTCTGCAGGCATGGAAAATCCAATGTAGATCTGCAATAGTGTGACTTTTTCTAAATGCTTTCCAAATTTATTTAATGCAGTTTAATTTTTCATGTATTGATCTTAAATTATGTTTCATATATTTCTAATATTTGAAGCAACACTTGACAGTTCTGAAAGAGCCATCAGCAAGTCCCTAACTGATGTGCAGTTCTGGTGCTTGCTTACTCACTGACAGTCGCTTTCCCAGCCCTTCTTCCTCACTTAACACCAAGACTCCTCAAATTCGTTTTATTGGCCTCTAGTCAGAGAACGGCAGTCTGCTGATAAAACACTGTGCCATTTACCATCTGGCAATTCTTCCATGGCTTACAAAGTATCCAGTTTCTTTCCTGTCATCAGTTTTTCAGTGTCAAAGCAGGATCTTCTAGTACTGGAGAAAAATGTTGCCATTCCTATAGAATCCCAAGTGTCAAACAGAATATACACTTCAGCCTATTTACCAAACTTGTAAAGTTTTAAAATTCTGGAAACTCTGGTTTAGTGTACAGGTGGTGAACACATGGGTGATACAGTAGGAATAACAAAGAAAGAGAAAAACAGGTCATACCAGTCAGAGCCTAACACAGCACTTTCTCCAAGCTCTGTGTTAATAGAATCTAATAAATTACCTCTAAGGTTATAAAAAGTCTTACTTGGATAAAAACCCTTACTCCTTTTTAAGTTGTTTTGTTCAAAAAGCAAAGAGTATAGTAAAAGATCTATTTCAAATTCTTACTATTTTGATGTGTCTTTAAGCTGAAAATAATACAGACACTGAAAATTTGAAACGTGTGTGTTTATGTAATTTCAACAACATGGGAACCCATGATGCAGAAAAGCAGGCAAGTGTCAAGATTGAAAAAGACTGAGAAGAAACATCTCTGCACAAAATCTTAGAGTCTTAGAGAAAGTGTGGTAAAGACAAACATACAAAATCCTGAACATTATCTTCTTGAAAAGGAGTGCACTTGGAATTTCTTTTAGTAGAAGGGATGAGGAGGAATGGATTTGAATTTAAAGTTACCTGGATAGTAACATAAGTACTATTTGACACATCAAGACATTTTAAGGAAACAATTGCTCTACCATAATGTACAGATTAATGGAAATGAAACTGTTTAGTGTCAGTTAAGTGGCCACAGTTAAAAGGACTGTAGTGTTTGCTATGAGCAGTGTGTGCAGTCCCTTCTCTTTAGGAAACCACCTTTCTCTTGCAACACATCATTCTTCTAGAGAGATCGTGGGCATAACATGGTTAGTTGCACAAATCACTTTGTTATCTGGAGATTTTTGGCTTTTGTGGAGTTGTTGTTTTTGTTGTTATTATTGTTCTGGCATTACTCATTTTGGCTGCAGAGTTCAAGTTCTCATTTATAAGGGATCTTCCTCCTGGGCCAGACTTGCAAAAGCTATGACCAAGTCTTAGAGCATTAAATATGCAAGACTCGAGATTTGAATGTTATCCATTAACATTAATTATCAGAAATAGCAATATTTTTTAGCTTTAAAGAAACACCAGAACGAACACAATTTTTGTTTCTCCTAATTTGCTTCCATTGAGTCAGAAGGAGATTGTCCATCCTGGAGAGTCAGCAGCTTTGTGGGCCTGAAGAAGAGGGCCTGAAGAAGCTCTAGTGTTTAGTTCTAAAAAAGTAGCTATCTCCCTGAGGCATCTCTTGTACCCTCCTTCCAGGGAGCTCCTTCTTCTAACAGTGGTCTTTCTTCAGACCCTTGACCCGGTTGGTGCCTCTGCTCTCCTTATCTCTAACCAGAGAACAGCAATTCTTCCGTAGGCCAGCTAACATCAGGTCGAACATTTTGTAGCCCTGAAGGATAGAGCCCTGACGTGTCAATTAATATTAGCTGAGCAATGGAAAAACTGGTGACTTGGCAGATATTTCAGTACCTTCATATAAAACATTTAATTAGATCTACAATTTTCTAAATTATAAGGTAAATGGTCATATTATTGAGGAATCCAGAAAAGTGTGTTCCTTGCTTTTGTTTTCTATTTCCTTTTATGCCTTGAATATGTCTGAACTTTCAGAAAAAGTTGTATTTTCCTTGCGCCATGTGGATGTTCTTATTAGAACTTATAATTAAATATCTCTTCAACTTTGTAACTAAAGGAGCTTGAAGCAATATAGCAGTGTACCCAATTTCCATTAAGTTGTCTTGCTCACAGCTTTTAACGTAAACAGAGTAACATATTTTCCTCTAGCAATTTGAATTAGTTTCCTTCAATTTACAACTTCAAGAACCTGTATATGAAATTTATATATGACCTGTTTGCTAGTCTGCTGTAAATCCAGAGGTTTCTAAGAAATTTAGATTTTATTTTATTTGACAACTAAATTTTATGTTAATATTAAAAGGTGTTAGTGAGACTGACTAGTCTTCAAAAAATGTTATGCATGCAAAGATGTTATGATTGTCCATATTAAGGAAACAAGTTTACCAAAATACCATATTCTTGTTATCCAATTAAATTAAAAAGAAAAATTAAAAAAAACATTTTGTACTGTCATTTCTTTCATAAGAGAGTTCAAAGGAAATAATATTTGAAGATAGCATATATTAAGGATAAAAAAATATATCCACAAATTATTTTAAAGCTGCATGTACAGATGTGAATGTTTTACTGAATTCTATGTAAAATTTGAATGTCTGCTTAACTAATACTCTTAAAAATCACTTAAACATGTTTATTGAATGCCTATGCAAACCATAAAGCTTTTAATTCTAACAATTCTAAGTTTTTCTGACAACTGATAAAAAACATAATGCAATGTCCTAAAATATGAAAACTGAAATTTATTTTGTAACATATTATTCATATAAGCCATTGATTAGATACTCATTCTTTAAAACTGAATAAAATATTTATAGCATATTTGGTTCAAAATATTTTATAAATACATAGATAAACATGTCTTAGAAAAATATTATGGTAATATGAATGTAAAAAAAATCCTATTTGGACCCATTTCCAGTAAATATTTCAGCAGGCCAAGCAGTTGAATAATTTGCTCCTGGATGTTTTTATCCTATAATATCTTTCCTTTTTTTCCCCTTGGTAAATCAGCTGCCAGACCCAGTTTAAGATTGAGAAAAATAATCTCCTGGGAGACTTCAGGTATTGAGTTTTATTGGTCTCAATTACACAGATATCTGAAAACTGAGGCAAACTTTCTCCCTTCCCGACTTGCTGATATGTAAGTCTTGCTGACTTCAAGGTACCTGCCATGTTCACTTTCTTTTCCAGCCAAACAAGTAGAACATCTTTGTGAAAATAACACATTTCCCAACCTTGAATTATTTGATACATCTATGAAAATTGTAGACATTTAAATGATTTTTCAAAGTTTAGTATGAACTATGAAAATGCTTAATAAAACTCAATATCTTCCTTCTCTGTGATTGGATGCTTGCAAGCACAAAATGGTAAAAGCAGTGAAATTATAATAGAATCTGAGATAAATCTGGACATAAGCTCAACAATCTGACCTTCTAAGTTTCCTCTGTTTATGATCCAAGTTTTTTCTTTCTTGTTTTTTTTAATTGTAAAATTATACTGATTGTGAAATTATGCATTAATATGAAAGGGCTTGATAAAATATGAAAGTTAGTATATCTGGAGTTCATTATCACAATTGGAGGTTTCTCTGGGTCACCTTTGGCCAGTATTTGCCTGTGACCCACAGTGGAAGATTTCATGTGGACAGGCTTCCTTGAGTTCTAAGGAGCTGAGGACCCATCACTGCCAATGCAGAGCTCTGAAATAAATTATTTTTATTCAAAAGAGGAATTGGCAAAGCTTTAGACCACATGAAAAAGTTCTTAATTTACAGTGGTATCATAATTAACTCCAACCTGGCTACCAGGCTGGATAGAGTATTGTTCAAAAAGCAGTAAATATGACACTAGAAGTGAGTATGGGGAAAAAAAAAAAAGAAAAAACAGAGAAAGAGTGTATGAGAAAATTCCTCTCTCTCATATTTAAATATAAAAGCTGTTCTCAAGTATCTTCTTTCTTCCACTCTGACCCTGCAACTTTAGGCTGACATAAAAGTATCAGTAATTTTATGTTAGCATAAAAGTATTTTCTAAAAAGATTTTCTTTATTTATTTAGGTGAGAGAGAGGGAGAGAGAAAAAGCAGGAGGGAGGAGGAGAGAGAATCTGAAGCCGACTTTGCTCTGAACAGAGCCCAATGAGGGGCTCAATCTTATTACGGCGAGATCAGGACCTGAGGCAAAACCAAGAGTCAAATTCTTAACCAACTGAGCCTCCCAGGTGCTCCAAAAGTATTTTGTTAACATTTACTTTAAATTAAGTCACATGAGTTCTCTTTTCTTTTTCTTTTCTTTTCTTTTTTGTCTTTTCTTTTGTCTTTTCTTTCTTTCTTTCTTCCTTTTTCTTCTTTCTTTCTTTTTTCTTTCCTTTCTTCTTTGCTTTCTCCTCCCTCCTTCCCTCCTTTCTTCCTTCCTCCCTCCTTCCCTCCTTCCTCCCTTCCTTCCTTCCTTCCTTCCTTCCTTCCTTCCTTTCCTTTCTTTTCTTTCTTCTTTCTTTCCTTTCTTCTTTTCTTCCTTCCTCCCTCCCTTCATTCTTCCTTCCTTCCTTCCTTCCTTCCTTCCTTCCTTCTTCTTTCTTTCTTTCTTTCTTTCTTTCTTTCTTTCTTTCTTTCTTTCTCTCTCTCTTTCTCTCTCTCTTTCTTTCTTTCTTTCTTCATTTTCTTTTTTCATTTCCTTCTTTCTTCTTTTCTTCCTTCTTCCCTTCCTCCCTCCCTCCCTCTCTCCATTTCTTTCTTTTTTTTTCTTTCTTTCTTTCTTTCTTTCTTTCTTTCTTTCTTTCTTTCTTTCTTTCTTTCTTTCTTCCTTTCTTTCTTTTTCTTCTTTTTTCATAAGAGACATAAAACTCAAAAAGCCAAAGAATTTGACAAATAATATTTCATGAAGTATTCATTTAAATTATCACCATCTCTTCCAAAACAGCTTCTCTATGTTTGTAAGAAATATCATGAATATTTACCACTGGAAAAACAGGGTACAACCAAAGATTAAATAAATATCTGTCAGATTATTTTCTTCATCTTTGGTACTGGGATATCATTGGAAATTATCACAGTACCTGTACAAGTTTTTGCAGTGGAATCGAGACTGCAAAAGAGAAAGAAGAATGAAAAAAATAGTGGGAAGAAGAACTTAAAAATATGAGACTATTATTTTTTTTTAAATGTGATATTACTGGAGGGAAAATCCTTCAATTACTTCTTCTAAAGACAAGGAAGAAATAAAATGACATTTGAGACTTAAGTCTGAAATTAAGACAATAGTGAGTGTTTTTATAGAGTAGAATAAGACACCAAGGTAGAATTTTAAGTCCCTTTCTGGGAATTCCTTAGGAGTGAAAATGATTGTCATGCACCTATTTTTGCGGTAATTTTGCCCAAGATGCAAGACATAGACTAATAACCTTTCAAGGTCCCTTTGTTCCAAACTTTAAATAATTATTTAAGTGAAATCAAGAATTAAATGTCTGCTTTGACTTGCAGTATCTCAGTGCACTGACCTCTGCTTTGTAACTTAATATCTATGAGTACCAATCTATTTTAACTAGACAGGAACAGAAAGAATGAATTGCAAAACATGTTAATGAGATCAAAGATCTCAATATATCTTGCATGATTCTAAGACCCAGAGGCCAAAATCCAGGAGGAGGAGTGAAGGGGAGGAGAGTGAAAAGGAGGAGCTTCATTCAGAGTTGAGCTTTTAAATGCAGATGCTGTGAATAAGGGTTAAACCTATTACATTTTGCTGTGTTTGTGATGAGAATACACTCCAGTTGAAAAACCACCTTCCTATATGGGTCATTATAACTGAACAAAGTTTCATTTCATCTGCATAAAGATTTTATTTCCTTATTGTGACCTAACAGTAGCCATTTCCAATTATAAAAGTTATCTTTGGAATAGCAGTGATAATTAATTAAAACTGCCATCCTTACATGAAGAAGTACCACTAACTTTGATTCAAATCCTTCACATTAATTACCAAGTACATTTTTATTTAAAGTACAATATTTTGAGATTCTTCTTTAACCATCACTTATATCATAGGCTGATACTAAAAGAAGAATGAAACTTCAATTTTGGGAGATAGAGCTATAATAGACACATCAATTTTTAATTTCACATTAAAAATAATGGTCATACTTCACATTTTGATTCTGAGATTTCTTTAAGTCAGACGGGCTTCATTATTTTTACTATGTGAATAGTTTCAATGATAAATTATAAATTAAAAAAAAACCCAGAAAATCTGGAAATTGAGAAGTTGTAGGTGGGTCAGATACTTGAAGAAGATGTGCATAGGGTATTAAACTGATTTGCCTTGATTCTCACTAAATTCAGTCTGGTTACCTCTATGCATGTGCATTTGTATGCTTGCACATGAAACATGAACAGTTTATCAGTTGGGAATTCTTTCCACTGTCTGGTGCCTGTCTGGCTCAGGTGGTTAAGTGTCTGACTCTTGACTTCAGCCTCGGTCATGATTTCAGGCTCAGGAAATGGAGCCCAGCGTTGTTGGACTCCATGCTCAGTGTGGAGTTTGAGATTCTCTCTCTCCCTCTCCCTCTGTGCCCTCCCTCTAAAAATGAAAAGATAAATCTTCCTTAGCATGTTCTTCAAAAGGGCAAGGAACAACATATCACTTAACTTAATTCTTAACTTCAGTTCAACTTCCTACATGCTTACCTGGAAAGAATTCTGCTTTTCTAAATTTTTATTTTCTCTACTTCTAAAGCTTCCAGTATTCAAATGTCACATCATTCCTTCATTCCTACTATTATCTAGAATCTGCACTATCCACATCTACACTTCTTACCTTTGTTTTCTCTTGCATAAACAAATTTCTACATTCTTTTTTTTTAAGATTTTATTTATTTGGCAAAAAGAAACACAGCTAGAAAGGGAACCCAGCAGGGGGAATGAGAGAGAGAAGCAGGCTTCCCGCCCAGCAGGGAGCCCAATGTGGTGCTTGATCCCGGGACTCCAGGATCATGACCTGAGCCAAAGGCAGATGCTTAATGACCGAGCCACCCAGGCACCCCAAATTTCTACATTCTTACAGCGAGAATATTCTAGCTGGTTGTTTGCTCTGTGCCAGATATTATTCTTAACTTTTACATGTATTATTAGTCACAGCAATTGTATTAGGTAGGTGTTATTAATATTTTTCATCTACAGCTGAGAAAATGGAGAGGCAATAGTGTTTGCATACCAGGGCCGTGTGAAGCAGTTCTCCAGCGGAGGAGCGAGGACTAGAACCCTGGTGGAGCTGAATTCCTTGTTCTTGACTGCTCCACGACACTCCCACCACCCCCTCTTTTGAGAGCAATACAAACACTCTTTCAAAAGAAGGGTCAAAAGCTCAAACTTGGCAAATGACTGACCATGAGTTGTAACTGAATCTGGAAGAGAACGAAGTTAATTTCCTGGGTATGATTTGAAATCATTGAGCTGGAAAATCTAGCATACTGTTCACAAGTTATGTTGAACCTCTTTTCTAAAGATCCCCTCCTTTTTCTTATTTTCACCATTTTCTGGCTCAAACTTTACTGTTTCCTCTATGTCTCTTACTGCCCATCCACAATGCTTTATTTTACTTCCTAGACTGTTTAACCCAATGAATTCTCTCAGCTAGAATTCTTGAAAAAGGGAAAATGATTTTATCTCATTCTCTGAAATTATGTTTGTTATTCTTTTGAGAAGTCAGTGAGGTCTGGACGGTAGAACATTGGATCTGAAAGGAAAATCCATGGGTCGTTGTGTTCAGTCTGTTATAAAGTGCTATGTGACATTCAGTAGGTGATTTCTTAGATGTAACTGTCCATCTATACATTACAGATAACACCAGCCTATCTCACAGGACTGTTACAAGTTTTGAATTCAACAGAGCACACAAAAAGCAACTAAAATACTCATAAAGATTTAGTGCTATTCATATTGTCCTGTTACCTGCAATGGTTATTTTTGCTATGTGATTATTTGGTGTTAATTTGCTTTAATCTTTGCCCCAAACCTGTCATCTGAAAATGCGAGTTTTTATAAATGTGTTGCAGCAAGAGTATCTAAACACTTAAAGGAAATAGATGAGTGTAAAGTAATCTCTCATTGCTATGTCTTATAATGAGGAGAGTAGTAAGACAGTAAGATGATCCTTAACCAATTGGCCTTCTGTATGTATAATCTGTCTAGATGTGGGTTGGCTTATTTCATTTCTTTATTAGAAATATGTGGAAGAACTGTTAGTTCAGAAACTTAGTTTTTTTCCCAGAAATATGATCTGAAGTTGCAAAAAGCCAATAGTAAGTGAATTAGCAGACAAATGGTACTTTTAGAACACTTTCAACGGTTGTGTTCTAGTCTGGTGGAACAATTAACAACCGTTTTAACAGTTTTACAGGTATGTTTTATTTATGTGCTATACTCAGTGCAGTTCAGTTATGTTACCGTGCTCTTCACAACCAATTATCCCTAGAAACACTGAACTTTGTAAACAAAATTGAACCATCTGTTATATATATCACCTCTGAATTCTTTGAAATGTTTTCAACTCAGAAAAAAAAATGAATGTGCACATTTACTGAAAAATTTTTGTGATTTGCAACAGTCATTTAAAATCTGTTTCTATAAACCTCTAGTTTATGTAGAGTAAATGCATTCAGGAATCTGCTACGTGCCCACATTATGTTGCTTTTTTGGTGGAAGAGTAATAGAGAACTACCTGAACACATTTCAAAGGGCCAAGATGTGTGTCCTAACAGTTCGGCTATTGGTAAGAGCATTGTTATAATCAAAACTCACTTAGAAAATTCTATTAAGACAGAGACATAAATAAATATCATTCACCATGAGAACTGTCAAAATTAAAGCAGATATAAAGATCCCTGATGTACAGTGGAGGACAGTATTAGGTTCTATCAAAGGGGTGAAATATGTGGAAGAACTGTTACTTTTTTGTGTAGATTCTGAAGAATGCAGTCTAAGAGGCATGATTTTCTGGGAAAGAAAATTAATCTAAAGTGGAGGTGATCAAGTAGAACAATGACAGAGAAATGAGCCTTGTGTGCCTCCCAGGGTTGCTATTCAATTAAGGAATCCAACTTGTGGTTTTGCTATACTGATGTCCCTATTTTGTCAGTGCTTCCTGTATGTCTAGAGCTACAGTCATCTCTTATGGAGGATGACTATTTCTTTCTTCCTTGTGGCCTAACCTGCAGCCTCTATTCTTTCTTAACTGATTTATATACTTTTAACTAACTCATTATCTTGACCTAGCATTATATCAATTAAAATCAACTGCTTACCACTCTTCAAGAATCATTCAGAGATGATTCTGTGTTAGCGACATCCCACCTATCTCATTTTATAATAACGTTTGTCACTCACCTATAGCAGCCACGATGCTATAGACTCCAGGGAGGCAAAGAGCTGATCAGTTCTGTTTATGATTACAGTCCTGGTATCCTGAATGATAACCAGCACATAGCAAGCACTCAAAACTTTAGTTTTTAAAATAAATGTTTGTCCAGGTTTATCTTTCCAATAGATTCAACTTCATAATCCTTCTTTTGATGAAAATATCTATTTTTATCTCTTCTATTATCAGTTTCTTCGGTTTCCATCCTAGTCTGGACAATTAGCCTGCCAAATTCTCATGTCACAAAGCTTAAATTATGTCTTAATTGAGGTGCACAACCAATCCTTTGAGACTCTTTCTATATTACTGTTTATTTGTTTGTTTCCTATCCTGATGCACATTAGCCAATTTCCTTCTACCATGCCAGTGGGAAGGATTTGAATAGAAGCCAACTACATTTTTTTTCCCTAATAATCTTCTATGAAATACATTAGAATAATCTTATAAATTCTAAACACATACACATCCCTGGGTTTCGGTAAATGGTCATAAGTAAATGAGAAACACAACTTGTAGTGTTTTTATGTTGTATTATTCATCTCAGGCTTCTGTAACAAAATACCATAAACTGGTTGGTTTAAACAACACATTTATCTCTCATAGTTCTGGAGGCTAGGGAGTCTGAAATCGGAGTGCTAGTAAGGTTCAGTCCTGGTGATAGCACTCTTCCTGGCTTGTAGACCCTGCCTTCTTGTAGCTCACATAGAAGAGAGATAATTGGATTTTTGGTTTTTGTTTTCCAATAGGGGCTCCTATCCCATCATGACGGCTCCACCATCATGACCTAATTGCTTCCAAAGTCTCCATCTCCAAATAACCATCACACTGGGAGCTAGCACTTTAACATATGACTTTTAGAGGAACACCATTCAGTCCACAGCACATATTTATATAAATCACATGCATGTAAACATACATACATATACATGTACTTTCTCCCTACATTTGTACATTATATTTGTATTACTTATATGTCTAGAATGAAGTGTGATATGTTTGGAGCCTCTGATACATATTCAAGAGGTCTTCTGGGTTAAGACTCTTTTTATAACAATAATAAGACAATGTTTGACTTTTTCACTTTATCAATTTGCACTGATGGAACAAAGATATAATCTGTAAAATTGCCGATGGCTTAGCATGAATCAAGACTATCGTCTTTGTATAAGGAAATTCACTTATTCATTTGAACTGTGACCCGAGGAACCATTTTTTCATAGGATACCATTTGTCTTTAAAGAACACTTGACATAAACTGGCTAATCCCATTTGGGTACTGAGTACATATTTTGCCAAAAAGAAATCAATTAAGCCAGTCTCTTTAAGAAAATTAACTGACAAGATTTATTGCCAATAATAAAATACAAGTTTTCAAAGGAAAGTTTGAATTTTGGAAAACTTGTTTGCATGTCCATAGCCTGACAGTTTATATTGTGTAGGGAAGTCAGTGGGTCAACAGTTGAAAGAGTTGCATAACTTAATGAACCAATATTTTCCAATCAGTATGTCATGTCACAAAATCAGACACAGGCACAAGATTCATTCAAAGTTAGTATAGGTGAAACCAACCTGTAAGAATTAGTACAGGTTGATATTTGGTGTAGTATTGAGGAATAACATTTATAACATTACACTCTTTTCTAACTGTATATCAGTAGGGGCTAAATTTTATTCATAGACATCAACCAAAATATATTGAAATACATTGAGCCAGAAGCAAATGTGAGTATTAGCTGTCTTCAAATAAATCAGACATTAAAGAGATATACTGAAATAGCATACAGTATTACTCTTCTCAATAATTTTAGTTTGGAAAATGCATTTTTTAAAAAAAATTATACCTACAGGAAATGGGCTTATTATTGTTATGTTTAAATAAATAACAAATATATTTTCAAATTTTTCAGTTTTAATTTCGAATACAGAAAATATTGTAAGGTATAATCCCCAAAATTACAGTTTTTAGGACATACTCATTACTTTTTGAGAGTATTAAGGGTTTCTGTGATCACCATTTAAAGAATCTCTGGTCTAGAAGAAATTTGACTTTGTGCTAAATCTAACAAACAGAGCGTGCACACAGTTTGTTCCACAACAAAGAATTACAAAGTTTAACCAGACTCTTGGGGAAAAAAATGAAGAGAATATTCCTTTATTGGCTCATTATCTTAACTGAATTTATTTTATTCTCTTTTTCTTCACAAGGAGTTTTCCAAATCTTTTCTAATGACTCAGGTCTAATACCTAAATTTCTAAAATGTGATCAGTACTGCTTTTTGTGTTTGTGTGTGTATTTGTGCATGTATGTGTTGTGATTATTAACTCAAAGTCTTTCCCAACTTACACATACTTTAGACAATTTGTTAAGCATTTAGATCTAACCATTACTGGCATTTAAATATCTCAATGTTGGGACACATGGGTGACTAAGTTGGTTAAGTGACTGCCTTTGGCTCAGGTCATGATCCACGAGACTCAGGATTGAGCCCCGCATCGGGCTCCCTGCTCAGTGGGAAGCCTGCTTCTCCCACTCTCACTCCCCTCCCTCGCTGTGTTTCTCTCTGCCAAATCAATCAATCAATCAATCAATCAATAAACAAATAAATAAATAAATTCAATTAATTAATATCTCAATGTCCTTCGCCAAAACTTTTCTAAAACATCAACTTTACCATTTCTGGAAAATAAAACAGTAGACTAACTACTGTTGCTTTTCTTCCTCTTCTCTCCCTTAATTTTCTTTAATAATGCAACCCATTTCCCCATTTCCTTCCTCATCCACAACATGGCTGCATGCTAACATTGCTAGCCTACTAGTAATAGCACATTTCCCGCTTCCCATGAAAATTTTTGTTATTTTGTAGACCTCAATTTGTAGACAATTAAGATTGTAAACCTGAGAACTACAAAAAGATAAAGAGGGACTAGAGATGATCATTTTAGCCTTTTCTATTGTAAAATTGTTTCCTGGCTTTTCTATGACTGGTCTTATGGGTTTTTTTTATGCCTACTTACTACATAAAATTCATCACATTGTATTTTTCTACTTTAGTTTCTTTCTTTATTCATTTTCTTTTTCCATCAGACTATAAGTATTAGGGACATAGATTACATCTTCTTCTTCGTTTAATTCCACATTCTAGTACAGAGTCTAGGATGTAGGCAGAATTCCATAAGTATCAACATATTTCATAAACAAATGATGAAACAGAATCAAACCGGGTCATCCAATGTCAAAGCCAATATGTTTTTTGCATATTTTTGTGGCTTTTACCTCCTGAAACTTCCTTGGAATCTGGGTTTTACCTACCTCAGAAAGAACCTGAGAAATGCATGTTAAGCACTTGAATAGGATCTCAGAAGCCAGATACTGTGTGAAGTTCTCATAGAAAATATGTTGCTTTAACCTCTCAGGCCCCATTGTCTAAACAAAACTTTCCTAACCAATAAATATTCATGTTTTCACTCTTCACTTTAAGTATCATTGAAATTACATCTGAATGACGCCCAATCTTTTTTTTTCCCACAATTTTGCTTACAGGTGTTAAATTAATTGTTCTAAATTGACTAACAATTCTGTGTGTGCCTCTTTCTTATGCCTTTCTAATAGTTGCTCTCTTCTAGGCTTTTCCCTTCTTTCAGGCATATCTCTGAACTACCAACATGGAAGAACATAGTCCTTCATTTGAAAAATAATTAATAAGATATTCATAACATGTGAGAATTTTTATACCAAGTACTGTGCAAAAATTGGGAAAAATTAGCACCTAAGTTTCCAGAGTATCTTCAAACTTGGAGTTCATTTCAAAAACCTTAGAAATTTAAAAATCCTGCATCCAGTCCAGATTCCAGATCAATTAAATATTAGGAGCAGTGATTGTATGATGAGTATTTTTAAAGTACCCAAGTGATTCTAATGTTCAGTTAAATTTGAGAACCTGGAGGTGAGGGAAGAATGATAAAAATTACCACCTTCTGTTCAATGTCTAAGTAAAACTATAGACCAGGGGTTTCAATGTAAGCCTGTTGTCTGTCCTTAGAAACATTACACCTTTCTGCCACTCATAGTGAAATACAGAAGTGAATGACAGAGATATTTGTAGTATAAGATAAAAAGCAATAAACTTAGTAAGAGAGAAAAATGTTTAATAACGTGTATGTGCTATTGATATGATTATTTCACAAAAGGCTCATGGTATAGGAAGTTTTAATTTTTGATGATATAGTAAAAGAAAGGAGCAACAAAGCTAAAAACAAGAAAGGGAGATATTTTCACATATTTATTGACATTTTGAGTAATTCTATATGGTTAAGAAAAATTAAATTAAATTGGATTATCTATGATGTTCAGGAGAGAGTCTTGGGAGTTCTCTATTCAGGCTGTTATAACAAAATACCAGACCAACAACTTCTAAACAATAGAAATTTATTTCTCACACTTCTAAAGGCTGGAAGTTGAATAAGTTGAATAAGGTGCAAGCATGGTCACCTAAGTACTCTCTTCAGGATCATGGATTTCTTATATCCTCATGTGATCGAAGGGCGTAAGGAGTTCTATTAGATCTATTTTACAGAAGTACAAATCCCATTCATCAGTGCTGCAACTGTTTAACCTAATCATCTCCCAAAGTTTCCACCTTCTAATATTATTACACTGGATATGAGAGTTCCAACATGTGGGGGGGGGGGGGACACGAACATCTAAACCATAGCATTAGTTGCAGAAATTGAAGATTCCCAGTAGGCCAACATTTTGTCTTAGAATAAGGAAAGATGTTAAAACTGCCCATAGCATTGAAGTCATCTTTATGATGATATGGATGTAATATGTTAACAGGAAGAATTAGGTGGCAATGAATTGAGAAATGGGCAACTTGAAAGTGGGACGTCTGATGCGGAGAGAAGAAATCTACTATTGAAGAAGAATGCAGTATGACCACATTAAGAAGTCATAAATGTCCACATACAAGATAAACTTGACAGTGTTGCACTGTAATACATGACAAGGATGAGTGATAATGCAATATTACTTGGTTTGTTAACAAGATGGTTATTGGTAACATTTTGAGATTATTATAGTATTAGAAAAATATTGAAAGTGGGAGCCAGATTGAATATTCTTAAGAATTTACTTACTAAGAAGTAACAAGATTCAATAAAGTACACAATTCTATCAAGAATTTTACTGTCAATAAAAAAGAGAATGGTAAGCCAATGAGATAGCACGTTGATGGAAGAATGTTTTTAGGAATTGAGGAAATGATCTTTATTTTCTTATACCTCTCCCCCACATACATAATTATATTCATCTTCACCTCTGTATTATAACCATCACTTTTATCCGCTCTTTGCACATATGAATAGAAACTCTATTACATTTCCAGAGCACTTTGTATAGCCCTATATTTTTTTATTTGCTTGTTTCTATGTATATTTCCCAACTACTCTATGGACTTTTGAGTACAACTTCTATTTTTATTAACCTCTGCATCCATAGAAACTCATCAGATATCAATAAATGCTCAATGACCTGATTAATTATTTATTATATATCTTAGAATTATTTCCAGTGTTTATTCCAGATAAATGCTCACCAAAATGGTGGAAACAACATGAGAAAAGATGTTGATATTCTGTTGTCCTGTTTTGATGTATAAAAGTGCCACGATACATAGATTGTAAAAAGAACATGGTGTTGGTAGCACTCAAAATGCAAAATAATATTTTTGACAAACTGTTTATTATTCCTGATCTACATTTCATTGTTGCCTATTCCACATAATACATCTAGAGATTCCACTGGCTTAGATGTTAGAGCTGTGGCCTTGTTCTCTCAAGAAATGGTGTTCGGTAACACCCTGAAATCATGACCAAAGCCAATACCAAGAGCTGGGCACTCAACTGATGGTGCCACCCAGGCACCCCACAAATGAAAAATGTTTTAAAAAGATGATGAGGGGCACCTGGGAGGCTCAGTTGGTTAAGCGACTGCCTTCGGCTCAGGTCATGATCCCAGAGACCCGTGATAGAGTCCCACATCGGGCTCCCTGCTCAGCGGGAAGCCTGCTTCTCCTCTCACTCCCCCCTGCTTGTGTTCCCTCTCTGGCTGTGTTTCTCTCCGTCAAATAAATAAATAAAATCTTTTTAAAAAGATGATAAAAATAGCAATAGAAACTTGAATAACATACAAACACACAAATAAACGTAATGCAGTATTAATTCTGGAAATCTAGAGGGAAAAACCTTAAAGTCTCTTCATGTTGACAAGGTAGCTTTAGGGAAGACCTGGCTCCAATTGCATTAAATTGTTATTACATTTAACAAGGAGAGAGAGAGAGAGATCTCTTGGTAGGGAGATGTTTGACAAGAACTTAGAAATAACAACAAGATGACAAACTAGGTTGATGAAAGAATATTGGAAATGAAACAGCAGAGTCATCATCATTTACCATCTGCTCCTCCCCATATATGATTCAATGGAAAATGAATGGAGATAACTCCCATCAGCATTAAGTTTAGGACACTTGCATGGTCCTTACTTGAAATTAGGACAGCAATGGATTCTATGTGGCAATTTACTAGAAACCCATCATCTACTGTCTAGGATTGCTTTTGCATTAATAGGAGAATTTAGGGGAAAAAAAGATTATATTTAGAGATAAAAATCTATAGCAACTTTAAAGGCTTTCATTAGTGACTGAATGTGGACTGTACTGTACATGACCACTTGTAGTAAAGGTTAGTTGAATACTTTCAAAGGCAAACTAGTGATTGAAAACTTTTATGTAGGCTGCAACAAAAACTTCTCATCTCTGTATCTTTAAGACTCCACACTATGCTCACAAATAATTGATACTTATAAAGGTCTTGAAAAATAAAATGAACAAATGTAAATTAAAATTACAGAAGTCAAATGTAAATATTCAAAAAAGAGAGAAGTTATGGTAACTGTGGTGTTTGAGACAGAATACCCTTCCAATTATTTTTGTTGCAGGATGTTCTAAACTGATGGAATGTTAGTGATTGTCAGGGAAAATGTTTGTGGAAGTGAAGAAGCAAAGAATTGTGAAATATAAGGGTTATGATCATGGCAGCACTTGATGACCAACTGGATACATGGGGAAAAGAAAAGCAAAATATCAAAAAGAAGACCAAGTATACTAAGACATGTAAGCCATTATATGTCATTAAAAAATGATGAGTTGTTCTAGTTTGGAAGCAAAAAATATTGAGTCTGTTTCCAAGAAATAGTCTCCTAAGTCACAGTGAATATTGTTGTACTGTCATAGTACCATGACTGGAAGCTGTATAATGTAATGATAAATGCCATTTGACTTCCTGGTTTCCAAAACTAAGTCCACCCCTTATTAAACCTGTGACATTGAGAAAGTTGCCTGACTTGTCTTTGCCTCAATTTCCTCAAATATAAAAAGAAAATAATAAATTTGTCTGTTCCAGTGCTTGTCAGGGTCAAATTTTAAAATACTTGTAAAATGGATTTAGTTGAAAATCTAGCCCAAGGAAGCACACAACAAGTATTAACCATTGAAGTATATTCTCATTTTCAGATCAAACTCATGGAGATGTTATTTCCTCTACTTTTTATAATTTTATTTACTCTTGAACTTCTGCTTAAGAGCAGACTTAACTTAATCTTGACCACAGATTATAAACTCAGTAATTTTGGTAAAGAACAATTCTTTAAATTTAAAAATTGTCTTCTGACTTATGTTGGTATGTGCTGCTGAAATAAGTTACTCTGTACCTTCCTCTCTTAAAAAACAAAACACCTTTCCAATGTTTCTCTAACGACATGGATTTAGTTTTCTCCACTCAATCCAATTTTGGTAACAGTTAACCAACTGTAAACTCTTCACCAAAAACTTGAGAACCCTTTGTGATCGCTTGTCTCCATCAGTCTGTCAGCACTTACTATCATAGCATGAAGCTGATGGGGACTTAAAATCTCAAATAACCATCACTCTTCTCCCACTTTAGTACCATGATGGAGCCATGGTTACTCTAGGATATTTGGAATACCACCAGGTTGTAACACAGGAATGGAGGGAGATAAAAGACCCCACTGCACTAGAATTAACCCAAATTGAATTCATGTGAAACACATAAAGAGACTCTTGGAGATATCCACTTATGCTTAATCCTATTAAACATATTGTCTCTGAGGGTAAATTCTCTCTTCTCAGGGAAAAATCACTTTTGCTTTCTCTTATCATTGTGGTCAGTAAAATAGAGTATCTGATAGACATTCTCTTTCCAATTCTATTTTAGTTTTTATGAAAAATCTAGTAATGAAAAAGATGTATGTTCCTCCAGACTTCCTGTTGAAGTAGCTTCAGTTTTCCTGTTGTTTAAGCCAAACCTCCTGGATTCATCTTATATTTCTTTCCATTTTCCACCTCCTTTATCTAATCCATCAGTGAATCTTTTTTTTTTCTTTTTCTTCTGTATATATGCAGAATCTGACTGGTTCTCGACTTTTCATCTTTATACTCTAATCTATCTCCTTCCTTGACCACTACAATATTCCCTGAACTGTTACCCACCTTCTCCTCTAGTCATGTATTTAGTCAATATTCTCCTCTGCAGTCCTAGTCATCTCTTTTCAAGCACAATTAGGCCAACTGATCTCCTGGCTCAGACTCCTTGAGTAGCTTCATATTTTACTAAGAATAATATTTGAAGACCCCTACTTTACCAATGCTCTCACTCTGGCCACTCTGGACACCCTCCTCTTTCCTTATTCATGTCACGCTGATCTTTCTGCTGTTTCGTAAACATGTCAATTGCTAGCTTCTGCGCTAGTTGCTGGAAATTTCCTTGTGCAAATATCTGCTAGCTTCACCCTTCATTCCCTTTAGGTCTTGTTAAATGTCACCTTATCAAAAAAGATTTTCTTCAATTTCTTCATAAAACAGAATCTTCTCATCATTTTCTTCATCCACTTCTTTGGCTTTATATATCTTCATAGTGTTCATTGCTTCAAGACATGATTTATTTTATGCTTTTTTGTTTACTGTTGTATTCCTTCCACTACGAAAGTTCCCATAGAGAAAGATTTATGTCTGTTTGGTGACTGTTACATCTCCCCACAGTACAACAGGCACACTCTAAGTTTTGAGCAAATATTTGCAGCAGAATGAAACACTCCTTGAATGTCTTATCTCTTAATTTTCAAAAACCATTTTTCTGAAACTGTAACTGTCGAAACAGATTTTGCATATAAAAATATTAATGGGGTTCTTGCAAATCAAAATAATCTTAATTTTCAAGATACATAAGAGTTTAAAGAAACCTGCTTTAGGAGTTCTCACTACTATTACCTTTAAGGTTTAATGAGAGTTTCTACTTGTCTGGCACAATCTGAGCATTAAATTTAGTGCTAACACACTGACAACATATGCTATTTTATGGTCTTCCATTCTTGGGGCAAATAAATTCCCCTAAAAAAATAATGATACCTCTAGACCACTGCAGGAAGGTGTGAAAGGCAAAGTGAAAATAAAAAAAATACAAGAAATAAAATGTTTCTGTATCCTGAGAAGCTGGAAGAGACTGACCCCTCTAACACCCCCCACCACCACCATTTACTAGAGGAGAATCCAGTTCCTAAGGTCAGCTTTCTACTGCTGGAGACACTGAAAAAGTGCAAAGGACCCAAAACTCTTGGAATTAAATATAAATGAATCTCTGACACAGGAGACTTTGACTATACATATATACATATATATATGTATATATATATATATATATTTGCTTATTTTCTCTCTGAGTTCGCTCATACTGTTCTAATTTCTTGCATTAGATAATACCTTTAAGGATAAAGGCATATGTTCATTCATGTGGAAGATTGATCATTACTAGCTGAAAATAAGCATATCTTAAACCATTAAAGTCCACCACTTAAAATATTTAATCAGAAAAAATATTGGCACTGTCACAGAAGTCCCTAATTAGGTATTGGGCATTTGAGTCCAAAAATCAATGACGATTAGCCTACATGAAAATTTTCTGGTGTTCTTTTCATTAATATATCTCATATTTTGCTTTAAAGCCATCTTGGTTTCATTTTTCCCCTTCTTTGTTAATAAACTGTGATTGTGTCTTGTAATGAATATACCCGTAAACCATCTGGCAGTTGTCTCACGG
The DNA here is from genome assembly GCA_004023965.1 of Spilogale gracilis. Classification (NCBI taxonomy): domain Eukaryota; kingdom Metazoa; phylum Chordata; class Mammalia; order Carnivora; family Mephitidae; genus Spilogale; species Spilogale gracilis. Next base: position 20,788 of record PITA01017509.1, on the reverse strand, counting down.
CTCATTAGGTGCTATGGGCCACTCTGAGAAGCTGCCTCAGGTGACATTTTAAACTGGTACATGCAGAGAAAATCACTTTTTATTATTGAGATCAAATTTTGGAAAGAGTAGAGCTCTCATTTTCCTTGCCATCAAAATCTAAGAGAAAGGAGTGGTTAATCAAATAATAATACAACTATAGTTCTCATTTTGGGGTTATAAATGACCATTCTCTGAGCATACATATCTATGTGTTTTTATGTGAGCTAAGGAGATAATGTTTTACACACTAGGGTGGTTGTGATTTCCAGTACATTTTTCATTTCTTAATTATTAATTGTGCATTTTCATATTACTTCATTATTTTATAAAGTGCTATGAATATTTCATAGGAGCTAGGAACTTGGCATTCTGACATTCTTCCTGGATGAAATCATGTCCCTAGAGACCTCATCATCACAGACACATGAGTTTCTTTCCAAGACATGTTACCATACATTCCATTTTTTTTGGTTCACATTGTCCACTTTAAGTACTGTGTTGTCTTCTGTGAATAGTACTCCTTTCTTGGCAAAAATCACAATTAGTGCTCTAAATGGCAATCTGTCATTCTGTTGTCAGTTAATGATAAGTTTACTGTGGCTTGGAAACTGTGTGGAAACTATATTTTCAAAGAATAAATCTTAGAAGGAAAAGAGCACCCAAAGTGTTTACAAAGCACAAATGAGATATACTAAACTCATAATTCCGTTCAGGCAGATTATGCCATAATTCTGCTTGATAGCCATAAGATAGATCCATAATATAGGAAAATGAAAACACCCTGTGAAAAATATGCATGTAAGTGATTTTTAATGTTTTTTTTTTTCTGATGGAGATGAAGTTTTTAAATTGTCATGTTATTACCAGACAGAGTATAACTTTGCTTGACTGATGAAAGTCAGAGGACAGAGTATTTAAAGAAATGGCTCTAGCATAATGAGCATTGAGAAGAAACTTTGAAATTTCAAGGAAGGAGATTTTGACCGAAAAAAAACTTTTTCCCTAAAATTTTACTAAATGCTTAGAAACATCAACTTAATAAGCTTCTCAGGATACTGTAATACTTGCCAATATGCTTCTTTTTTGATTTATTTTATGAGACAAAAACCTGAAATAAAATAACTATAGTTACAAGAAACATTGGTAGTTTATTTTGAGCATCACTGTATAATTGATTTTTAAATAGATGTTAAAATATACACACATGCCTATATGGGGGTGCAGGGAGAGAAGAGAGAAAATATACTTGTGATTAGAAAGATTTGAGTTAGTTAATAATTACCAGGAAATAATGTTCTTGAAAGAATAATTTATACCAATAGGAAAAGACTGGGTGGTTTTCTCTCAGGGTAAATGATGCATGGTATTTCTTCAGATATGTGGAAAATATTCTTTCCTTTAATGAGATTTAGTGCACAAACAAAAACAAAAAATTAAACCCAAAACTCCGGCCTGAGAATCATGAGACCATACAGCACCATGCACTCAGCCCTATGGTAGAACTATATCTAATTTTATTGCAGTTCCTTGTTTGCATTGTGCCTGTATCAGATTCCAAGTTCCTTAAAGGGGAGATGCAGCTTTTTTTTTTTTTAGATGCAGTACTGAGATGAAGTACACACAATGTTGTATTCGATTCTTTTATCTTCTCTACTCTCCAAAAATATTTAAATATTATTTCCAAAATCCGTGCTAAGCTTGGGCAGAAACTCCAGAAATATGACACTACATTGAAGGGTCTTTATTTTTGATGTACTTATTGGTGTAATACAATTCATCCTCCTATCAAAGAATAAACATTAAAAGCCAAACACAATTTGCAACACGCAAAATGACTGACTTAGTTTATGACAGCAGTACAATTTTAGGTGAATGTTTTATGGTGGAGCCTGACAGAGCTTTCTCTTACTCTTAAGCTCATACCCCTTACTGGCCAACATTTGTTACAGATGGAGACATCTATCTGAACACACCTGCTGCCAAGGAAGTCCCACAGAGAACACATTTCAAATCCATGACTCAGCAAAAGATTACCCAGACTGGAAAACACAATTCAGAGTACTTGGCTAAAGGTACCTATCTATGAATTACAAGTGGGCCCCAGAGAAAGAGTGCTCATTTTCTTCAACATAGTCAAGCAAATACATTTGATTTCTAGCACCTACTGATCTTGAGAAGTCCAATGGAAGAAGGCCAAAACTCAGAAAAAATCAGAGCACTTAAATTATCCTTCATGATTAGGCTTCCAAATAAGATAAGAAGAACTATTTGTAAAGGTATTTCTAAAGAAGAGGCATATACTGAGTTCCTAAGAAATGGTGGAAAAGTATTGACAATGGAGAAAAGTGTGATGGAGGCTTCAAGTAACTTATACTAATAGTATTAGAGAAATCACATGTCCAATAATTGGGGAACCATTATGAAACAAAGCATTCCATAAGGATCCTAATTATTACAAAATGGATTTAAATACAAGATGCATTTGAAGATACTCCTATACAAAGGGAATCTTCAAAATCTCCCATTTGAGACATCTACTTTTTTCTCTTTATTACTAAATGCACATGTTCTTAATAATTAGGTGGATTTACATAGAACAAAGAAACAGGCAAAAACAATACTCTCTACACATTCACACAGATACACACAGGACCAAGTTTCTGATTGGCCCAGGTAAATCTCTAGGATAGTAGATGTTCTAATGATTTTTTCCCACTGGCTGCAGATAGCACTTAGAGCTGCTATAAATCCTTATTCTCAGGCATAAAAGCTAATTACTATCATAGGTTAGGAATGAATTTTCCTCTTCCCTCTGTGCCACAGGGGTTATTATACAATTAGCTACATAAAAGAGATGCCATTCTTTATCTCAAAGCATTAATTCTTGTCCACAGTGAGAAGCAGCCACATTATTGTTGGTCATTTGTGTTGTGTTGATTCTTTTATTCTTAGCTCTGCACAATATCCATGGCTTGATGCAGTAAATGTGATTGGAAAGAATGTCTTAGAAGATAAAACAGGAATTGCATAAATGAAGATCTCAAAGATCACAAGAGAGCACTGCAGAGTACATGGCATATAGCTGGAAGAGCTCGCAAATGAGCCTCTATTTAGAGCTTGACTCTGACTCAAAGTCTAATGTCTGTGTTGGAAAATTCCAAAGCGGTATCTTTTTAAATATTGCTTCTGCCTTATTCTTATTTTCTGCTTCTTGTTAGACTTTAGAACAAAGTATATTAGATCTTTCTTTAATTTGCATATAACTATTATACTCTCCCTCTCTCTATCTCTTTTTTTCCTCCTTTTTTAATGTCCATACTTCAATCTGGATATATTCTGCCATCCTATTTTCAAGTTCAAAATGTCTTCTCCTCTGCTCAATAACTTTCATCTGTTAATTTCTTCAAGTTAGCTAGTGCATATTTGAGTTCTAAAATTTGAGATTATATGTAGATTCTGACTCTGGTGAAATTCACAATATTGTCTTTATTTTCTTGAACATAGAAATTAATATTATTTTAATGTTCATGTCTGAAAATTACCAGGGTTTTTTGTTTTGCTTTGTTTTTTTTGATTATCTACTTCTCCTACTTTCTTTTTGAACCCATCTCCAGGAATGCCTTGGTAATTTTAATTCCCTATATAGGAAAGATCATTGTATAGAAATTCTAGATGATATAATCTTTACCCAGAGGATTTTTTTCTGGAAACTCAATTAAGTATGGACTGATTATTTGTACCAATCTTAAAGTAAATGATTTGAGGTGGGATTTTAAATTATTGAGGTCTAATTTATTTCTAATTTGCTTTTACTTCTAGAGTGCCTTTTGGAGATTAGAATTGAAAGTTGGGATATATACTACAATTTTTATCTATAGGTAGGATCTGAACTCAAAATTTCACCTCCTCAGCATGGCAGAGGTCTTCTTCCAATTTCTAAGTGTTATGAAGAGGATTGTAGAGCAGAATGCATGGGCTTCCTAATTCTTAACTGCATTGGTAGACCAGAACTCCAATTTTTGTCTCCTAGTCCTGGAAGGTTGATAAATATTTTGAACAATGATTTTCTGCTCAACTTCTGGGCACTGTCTCAGTAAAGAATCAGCAATTGCGTTTTCCAGCTAATTTAATGATATTTCTGTTCTTGTGGAATTTGAACCCTCAAATCTTGACTGTTCAGGTTATTCTCTGATGGCTTCAAGAAACAATTTTGTTGTTTTTGTGTCTGCATTTCATGCACCATTTATAGCTGCTACATTCAAAGGGAGATTGGATCTTGTAAAATATGGTCTGTCATAGTCAGGAATGGAAGTTGTATAAGCTTCTCTACAAGGTCCTAAATAAAGACTTTTGATTAAGAAGAAATATAAACAGAAAAATTCAAAATAGAGGGGGCATGAGAAAAATAGGCAAGCAATTCCTGGGGTGAAAAAGGAAGAATGGCTTTAAAATTGTTTACAAACAAATCAAACAGGTTTTAAGCATTTGCTTTGGAAAAAACCAAACAGTTAAAAACATAAGTACTTGTAAGGTGTTTTGCAATCCAGTCAAGTAAAACAGATTGATTTTTATCTGTAAATTGTTATTGACTGTGAAAATCAGCTAGCTTCTGTTGTTAGAAGTCAGAACACAGTGCATTAGACTGAATAAATGTGTTGCCTAGTAAACTTGCTTGATGCTAAATTGCATTCAACTAGTGAATAGTTTAATGATTTTTTTTCCTAAGAAGTGAACATGTTAGTGTGTCTCAAATGGTCTGTTTTACTCACTTGAATTTGTAGGCAGAGAGCTTACATGCCTCACAAAAAGATAAGAGAAGCCATAAAAGTGATGAGGCAAAACAGATATCCAAATGGCAAACGTGATCTAATTTATCTGTGGACATTTAACTAAAATTAATTCTTAAATGATTGATCATATTTTGTGACAGCAACTGTAACTGTCTCTATGCATGACTTAGAGTCAGTCAGTGTGGAGATTATAAAGATGATCAATGACTTGGCTTTCTGACAAGTCAAATCACAAATGCATTAAAATTCCTTGTGCTGTTCATGAAATACCTACCCGTGAACATGCTAGGCATTTGAAATTGTCAGGTATAATTCACATATTGATTTTAATATAACTCTCTGAAATATTGTCAACCAATACTTATTAGTTGCCCTCTGACTATGTGACCAATTAGCAGTGTGAACATGTGGAAAATGTACACATCTGTCAGGAAAGACTTCTTCCACTGTTGGAAGGGAAGATAGTGATGTATATAAAATCATTTGCTGAACAAAATTGACCGAACATATAAAATGCCTCTGGCATTTGGTGGGGACTAAGATTACAGAAACAAAAGTAAACCACTCAACCCTTCTCTCAAGAGGATTATAATACAGTGGAGCAACATATAAAAAAAAACAACACAAAGGATAGGATGTGATGCATTCTGTTCCTTTATCTCCTTAACAAATCTTTTTTTTTTAAGCAGTTTTATGTACTAGGTTTAAGGGAATGAAATTTGAGCTTATAAAATTAGATAATTTATAAATATGAGGTATAATAAATATAGTAATTTGCAAAGTTTGCTATGAGATTTATGAGGAAAGACATTTAAAACAAACTGGGTTTATAAAGGGATTCTCTGTAGGGAAGAAGGTAAGGAGGTAATGCTTCAAATAAGTGGCAATTGAGGTGATGGGATTCCCCAGACAGAGAAGAGAGCAAAATTAGAATGTGATGGTTTTATACTCTGCCAATTTAGTTAAGCAGAGACCAAATATTGCAGAACCACCTTCCATGTATCATTAGGGATTGACACAAAGAGATTCAAATGAGCTTTGCAAGTCAAGCTAGAGGGGAAGCAGTAGCCATTATCTATAGAAGATGAGTACAAGCTTCCACCTGCACACACTGCCAGAGCTTCCAATCCATTGGCTTCTCTCATTGGTGTGCCCAAAGATCCATAGCTCCTTTATCTGTTATTGATCTCTTCCTTTAGCTTCTCCAAGTCCTGGGCCAGACATAGATGGAAATTTGGGTTAAATAACTCTTGCTGCTTTTGCAGATTACCTGTATAATTAAAACTAGAGGCAAGTTATTGTCTGTCCTTGAGGACACTAGTTTATTCTCAAGTCTTCTAGTTTGTCTTTGATTTATTTTAAGATCCTGTTTCACTTAGAGATATTTTTCTGACTGTCTAACTACTGACCAAAGTAACTTCAGACCCATCATAAAGTGCAGAAACAATTCAGTCCCCTGACATCTTCACTAGTTTTCCTTCCTGGTCTCTGATTAGTAACTTTTCTCTGATGTTCCAACCATCTCCTTCTAGAACTTTACTTCACCAACCTCCCCACAATTGTGTAAATCCTGATCTTTATAATAAATGCTTTATTTCACATCATTCAGTTATTCTTTTTTTTTTTTTAAGATTTTATTTATTTATTTGATAGAGAGAAACACAGCCAGAGAGGGAACACAGAAAGAGGGATTGAGAGGGGGAGAAGCAGGCTTCTCACCAAGCAGGAAGCCTGATGCGGGGCTGGATCCCAGGTCTCTGGGGATCAGTTGCTTAACCAACTGAACCACCCAGGTGCCCCTTATTCAGTTATTCTTGTTTCCCAGTGGAAACCTAACTAAGGCTTGCAGTAAAGATTTTTTTTTTATTTTCTCATAGCTTCATCTAGCAACCATACATAGATGAGGTGGCTGAAAGAAAGGAGGAATGTGAGGAGTAGCAGAAAATGAAACCAGAAAAGGATCCCATTCAGATCTATTTTAGAGTAGGATGCATGGCTAGGTTTCCATTTTCTGAAAATCTCACTTGCTTGTGAAAATGGAGTGTAGATCTAAGACAGAAAAAACAAGTAGGTTAAATGATTATATATTTAAGAGGATAATAGTAAAAATCTGTACAAAGCTAGTAGGGGTAGAGGGAAAGAGAAGGATCAAAAGTAAATACAAATGAATTTTTATTTATTTGTTTGTTTATTTATTTTAGTTAACATATAGAGTATCATTAGTTCCAGGGATAGAATTTAGTGATTCATCAGTTGCATATAACCAACTGGTGCTCATTACATCAAATGTCCTTCTTAATGCCCACCACCCAGTTACCCCATCCCCAACCCACCACTCCTCCAGCAACCCTCAGTTCATTTCCTGTTAAGAGTCTCTTGTGATTTCTCTTGCTCTTTCTTTTTATCTTATCTTATTTTTCCTTCCCTTTCCCTATGTTCATCTGTTTTCTTTCTTAAATTCCTCATATAAGTGAAATTATATGGTATTTATCTTTCTCCGACTGACTGATCTCACGTAGCATAAAAAAGAATGAAATCTTGCCATTTGCAACAATGTGGATGGAACTAGAGGGTATTATGCTAAGTACAAATAAATCTTAATAAATGCTTTAAATATTTTTTCTTCTTCCTGTCATTAGCCTTTGTATTAACAAAGGTTTTCTAAACCTAGGTCCTTAGCTCTGTCTTTCAAATCATTTATAAATCATAGTGCTTTAAGAGTGTGAAAGAGTAAAGAAGCATACAACTAAAAATTTCAGAGTGCATTTCAAAGTGAAGGTAAGTATTGATTATAAAACATTCTGTGTGAAGATGCATATTTGTATGTATACTAAATAAAAATGCTTCTTTTTTTAAGATTTTTTATTTATTTGACAGAGCAAGCAAGCGAGCACAATTGGAGAAGGGGCAGAGGGAGAGGGAGAAGCAGGCATCTTGCTGAGCAGAGAGCCCAATGTGTGACTTATTCCAGGATCCCAGGGTCATGACCTGAGCCAAAGGCAGTCCCTTAGGTGACTGAATCACACAGGTGCCCCAATAAAAATGTTTCTTAATGTATTGGTCAAGAACATTTGAAATACTCTAGTTTATGGGGACCCAAATATGGAGATCTCTTCATGAAGTGGGCCCAAATTCTTATTGTAGGGATTTGAGAAAATGGATCTCAACAAAATATCAAGGGAAAAATAGAGAAAAGAACTAGAGTTAAATAAATATTGTTTATATGAAGACAAAGGACATCTACTGTTAGTTTTCTATTCTCAAACATTGTTTAAATTGCTGCTTCTACATTTGGACATTTTCTAACCATGCCGTTTTTTCTTATAGTAAAAGGAAATAACAGCCTTTAAAAATTAGAAGGGTAATGTGCTTGTTTTCAAGCCAAATACATATTCCCAAAGTCTTCCAAATTTGTTATCATAATTTTGCTTCTAAATACATGGTTTGAGGAATCAATAAAATCAGAATTATTTACCTATATTCTCATGAGAATTTTTGTCTATTTCCTTCCTTTTGTTGACTTGAAAAGGAGCTATTTTCAATAGAGCTACTGGTTATTCCAGTATGTTCACCAAGGATTGTAATACATTGTATACTGAACTAGAGTTGAAAAGAATTTAAATTTGAATTATGAACTCCTCAGTTAAATATCCCTGGAGTAATCAAGGTCAATACATATTATTTTCAATAGTAAATACTTGTGAATCTATTAATAGTGACAGATAGTGACTTTAATAGCAGGTGATGTTTGTGCTGAACATCTTCCATTGGCTCTTCCTAATACACTTTTCTACATTCTTTTTCTGCTCTGTGGCTTGAGATAGATGAGTGTTGTGATATGAGTATATATTGAATTAATAAGTCTCCCTTGTTTTCTGGTTTCTAGTTGGGTTTAATCAATGTCACACATGCAGGAGAGTTGAGGATGGAAAAAAAGTGAGATATGGTATGTTTTCCACAGACTTTCTGCCTACTGAATTAGCTTCACTCCAGCAAAGTCTACAACTTTTGTTGAGCAGATCTCTCCAGTTTCTCTCTCTGGGCTTTGGAAACTATCACCTTTTGTGTCCCTTCTGACATGGGTTGGAAGTGTCTCCCCCTAGGCCTAGTTCCAGGGTACTATATTATTCCAAATCAACTTCCTAAAATCTGGTCCACACCTTGATAAACAGTCCTTGAATACAATCTACTCAAATTGTCGAGTCTGTATGTTCTGTTTCCTGACATACATAGAATTCCAATTTTTCCTAAAGTTATTTCATGCAAAAAATCAGAAATTGAGAATGTTAGACTTATTGGATTAAGTTATCAACAGAAATTAGGAACCACTACTTCTTATTTATTCAAATACAATTTATTGACCATATATTTACAAAGTACTACCATAGACATCAGTAATGAGTTGATTAAAAAAACAAAACAAAACAAAACAAAAACAAAGAAACAAAACAGAGAGATCACCATCCTCAGGACTCTACATTCCAATTGAAAAGATGGACTTTAGGGGCGCCTGGGTGGCTCAGTTGGTTAAGCGACTGCCTTCGGCTCAGGTCATGATCCTGGAGACCCCGGATCGAGCCCCACATCGGGCTCCCTGCTTGGTGGGAAGCCTGCTTCTCCCTCTCTCACTCCCCCTGCTTGTGTTCCCTCTCTGGCTGTGTTTCTCTCTGTCAAATAAATAAAATCTTTAAAAAAAAAAAAAAAGAAAAGATGGACTTTAGGTGAATAATTACAAAATTAATCATTTAGGTACCTTTATAATAATCTCAAAGTTCTACAACCAATAAAAGAAGGATCTAATAAATTATTAGATAAGGGAAAGAATGGGGATTTTTGTTGCTGTTATTGTTTTGTTTTGTTTGTTTCTAAACACTCAGAATGGAATCTAAAGGGTAAATCTGAGTTTTTTAAGTAAAGAAAGAAAATATAAGGAGAAAAAACAAAATATTCAGAGAAGAAGAATTAACCTTTTTTATGTCTTTGAAATAATTAAAAGTCTTACATTTTCAAAGAATGAAATGAACACAATTAGGTGAGCTCCAAGGGGTGAGAGAATGGTTAAAGTCTTCTAATAGAGGCAAGGGCTGGTTCATACAGTCATCTAGGGAATGTTAAGGATTTGAGATTTTTTTAAAAAGTGAAAACAACAGGAAGATTATAGGTGGGGGTTTGATCTAAAAAGCCACATTTTTATTATAAGTCACATTGACTGCATTGTAGGAAGCCATTTAGAATGAAGTGACAGAAGAGTCTGATTATTTGGGAGGTTATACCAAACATCTGCCCCAAAGAAAATCCCAGCTTCAGTATAATAAAAAATGCATGGATAATAAAAAGTGCATGGACTTTTTATTATACTGGAAACATACCCTGAGCTATACTAGAAGTGCAAGAATCTATGAAAAATAAAAAAGGAGAGAGGAATCAAAATTAGGTATGGAAAGCCTTCAGAAAGGGTGCCAACCTAGTCCACCTTCTCTAATTTTGAAAGTGGTCCTCTGCAATAATCTGTAAGGAAAGTCTCTACCTAGTTTTCATGTCTGTGCCACAAAATAGACCACGCTTCCTTCTCTTAGTTTCCACGAGATGTACTTGTGTTCTTAGAGCAACCCACTTGTGTGTATGTGTGTGCACATATGTGTACTGTCTCATATATACAAAATATAATATAAAAAGATTTTATAATTTTTGAGAAAATGATAAGAATAATATTCTTAATTTTATATTTGTTATTTCCTGGCTGTTTTAAGTGCCATATATCTGTAAGCAATAAATGAAATAATTCTCTATATCCTTTCTGATCTGCTTTTTGCACTCAATGCTATTTTCAAAAAGTTTTACCATGTTGATGTGTGACAGAAATTAATTTATTGCCAAAGATCCATGCCATTTCATTCTATACTATATCATAATATATTAATCCATTCTTTAATAGATGAACTAAGGAATATGTCTTTCCCCTTATTTTTATATTATAAACAATACATTGAATCCATTAATCCATTCATGGGAAATTTACATTTTGACTTTGATACTGCTTACTGTCTTTCAATAAAATTTTACAACATGTTCCCTTCTCCTTTAATAATAGAGAAGTTGAATATTTGGTTTATTTCATGGGTATATTCATACACTTTATACATTACACTGCATTTTTTAACATCAGTATTTAAGTTTATCACAGTACCAAACAGAGGAGTATTCAGAACTCCCAGGAAAAAAAAAGTTGGAAAGTCACCTAAATTAGTGATATATTCTTTTGACTAATTGCTGGCAGAAATGAGAATGTTTTCTCTGTTCAAACCATTTCCATACTTTTGGTCATCGCCCCTCTAGCTCTAGGTTACTTGTCTATTTAACTCAGGCAATATCCTTATGCCAAGAAACAGCAACTGAATTTCTTCTGCTATGCTTATCTACTTTGACCTGGGCAATTTCCATCATGGGATGATCTGATCTGGCAAGATATTTGACTATGTGAGATTTAGATAGCTTCTGCTCCTCAGAACTGAATCCTTAGAAGCCCAAAACTTAGGAGAATTTGCAGCTTCCGTTTCATTGAGTAAGAGAGAGACAGAGAGAGAGGAAGAAAAAGATGGAGAGACTGAGATTTATACTCATTTGCATTAAAGGATGTTTGTCAGAATAGCCCACACACAACTTTTGCTACATCAACATGTATTAAGAGGTGGGTTGGGGGGATGAGGTGTCTGGGGGATGGGCATTAAGGAGAGGGCTTGATGGAATGAGCACTGGGTGTTATATGCAAGTGATGAATCACTAAATTCTATCCCTGAAACTAATAATATTTGTGTTAACTAAACTGAATTTAAATAAAAAATTAAACAAATATTTAAAAGCACATATTAAAATGTAAACCACCTTTAATAAATACTGAACTGAGTAAATCTCCATGTGCATGTGTGCAAAGAAAAAAAAAAATCTCTTTTGTATATGTGAAACCAGACTGAAAAATCAACAGATGGTTTGGATGACTGCCTCTTCATTACCTGAAAATTTCCTCCAGGGGATGAAACAAGGATTTCATCCACATTTTATTCCATGCAGCTCTCCTCTTCCTTATTTGTCTTATTTTTAAGATTAAATTTAGAAAGTAATGTAAATATGGGAAGGGAGTATCTAAGGATTTCCTGGTCTGTAATCATTAGAAAATTCTTGCTCTCTGAGATGACTTGCAATTCTAGGTCTTCTTTTGCCAAGACGGTCTGCTTCTTTATGGCAAAAGAGCATGCAAAAGAGGCAACGTTCTTTAAGTAAAAAGCAAAAAAGCCTGCCAAAGAGGTAAAAGAGGCAATGTTCTTAAAGTAAGTGTACAGTTAAAAATATCCTTTTTATAGTGGTAGTTTTTCTTCTTTTTTTACTATGCTTGTGTCCTATTTTTCTGCATGCTTCTGAAAATAAATATCAGTGGCTATATAAATGTTGATCAATAATAGTTCATGATACTCCCTTTTAAAACATGTATGTCTTGGCACACACAATTTAGACATTTTCTTTGTTGTTGTTGTTGTTGTTGTTGTTGTTGTTGTTTTAAACCTGTATTTGATTTTAAGGTGGAAAAGTCAGGAAATAAAGGACCAAAGTAGTTATCTTTCTTACCTCTTCCTATGGTCCCATGATCTAATAAAGGGACAAATAGCGATAATAAATAAAAGGAATTAAAAAGTGAAAAAAATAAACAGATCAAGACAAAAAGCAAATTGTATTTAGTTTTATGACCTTTCCATTGCAATTTCTTAATTCCCATTCTCACTCGCAAGGCCTCCCTGTGACCAGTATTATCATGTGCAAAAGTTTATGTATACTTTAATCCTCTCTTTTTCATTTGCAGGTCCAACACAGCCTCTGCTGCATGAAATTTAGAGAAAGTGTGTTTGATACCACATTCTGTTACTTAATGCATATATAATTTTGAAAATCAAAGAAGCTTTCCTTTAGACTAGTTAACATCTGCCATTCACCATTACATACCTTACATGCATTATCTCATGTAATTCTTACAAAAACTTCATCATAAATTTACATGTTATAGATGAGGTTGCTAAGGTTTAGAGAGTGTTCATTCTGGACAGTATATTTCTTTAGTGGGTGAAATGAGCTATCCGAATGGTGCTGATGCACTGGTTTTGGGTGAGGGTCTTAAATTTGACATAAGATACACTCAGGCTCTGGGCAACTAACAGTCCTCTGCTTCATCTTGGCCTTCAGCCACATGAGTGGACCTGAGTTTTAACACTTGCCTCTATTATATATAACCATAATGCTCCCTCCATCTTCAGCACCTAGAAGCAGTGGGTTTAGTGATAGGTTTCATTCACCATGTACCCACCACATCCTTCCCACCTGCTTCCAGCATAGTGATCTTAACTCCTCCATGCACTACATTGTACCAAGTGTTGGACTTCTGGGTGAACCTATCTGGAACTGGCCAATCCTATCTTTTCTAAGGGTTTCCTAAATCCAACCACAGGAATGAAGGTTCTGTGCAAAGTTTTTGAAAGCCTTCAAAGAATATAGGTTCTGCCATTCCCAAAAGCTTCACTGACATTTGGTAGCAAACCCATGGAAGGATTGGGTGACTACTCTGGATACCTTTTCTGGGAGGGGTGGTACAAACAAGAGAAAGAACACCTATGGCTGGTGATGTGGTGTGGAAGACAGCAGTGCACATCAACAGTTCAAGGCCTAGGCATGTAATGATTTTAAGGTGGAAAAGTCAGGAAATAAGAGAGGACACAGTTGAACAATATGCTATCTACATTTACAGTATTATATTCTAAATAGTAAATTTAACATGATCAGAAAATGAATGATCATTTACAGTTCCCTACAGTATCTAGGTAAGACTTGAATTTGGGAGAGTCATTGGATGCCGACAGTCATGGGTTGATGGATGATGCAGTGTCATGAGTAAGGATGTAATCAGCATTAAATGAATGGCGTTGGGAAACTGCACAGACAAGAAGACCCAGTTGTCTCAATACAAATAGCTTCTGACAAGCTACAGCAGTGCACGTAATAACAACATTGCTGTGTTTTTTTTTTTTTTTTCTCATGGTGAGAGATATAAAATTAGCTAGAAATTGCATCAAAAGTAAAGAACATAAAAGATGGTTCTGGGTCATGAACAGGAAGTGATAGTGCCTAGACACTATGAAGAATTTTTATGTGTACTAACTGGAAAATAAATACATAAATATCTCTTTTCTAGCCTTACTCTAAATCTTTATAAACATGGGCCATGATGTTGTGATATTGCTTTTGGGGGGGGGGGCAGAAAGGAGTGGGAGAGGGAGAGAGAGTATCCTAAGCAAGCTCCAAGCCCAGCACAGAGCCTGACACATGGCTCCATCTCACAACCCTGAAATCATGACCTGAGTCAAAATCAAGAGTCCAACGCTCAACCCACTGGGCCACCCAGGCACCCCAATGTTGTAAATGTTTTAAAATCAAACATTATATAGGAAGGACTCAGCAAAAATACTTGACAGATCTGCACACTCCATGGGAGATCTTGGTAAGGATGGTAATGAAACTCACCACTGTTGAACAAGTAAAAACAGAAGCAGAGATGGGATCTCTTACCTGCTTTAACCCTTCCTCAATTCCTTCTTTCCTTCTTGTTTAGGGGTTGCCAAAGACTCACTAAGGCTTCAATGAGAATAGTAAAGAAAGCAACATATTTTTCATCATCCAAATTATTTCTAATACAGGTAGAGGAATAATATAGGTTAGGACTTTCTCTTCTATTAAAGTAACAGAACAATTGTTACATATAACTGGATCATTGGACATTTGGAATATATAATTCTGTACTAATTTTTAAAAATCAAGCAGTAAGAAAAAATCATGTTAGTATTGGTTAATGTGGAAGGCATAAATTATTTTTTCATGACTTTAATGAATTTTATAATTCATAATTTTAATAATTGCATCTATTTTTATTTAACTATTATGGGTTTGCTAGTTAGTTTTAATAATACATTTTTAGTTTATATTTATTATTTATTTATATTAATATAAATATATTTATATATTTAAATAATTGCTTCTTTTTATTTGAAAGCTAGCATTTGATCCTTGAAAAAATTTAAAAAATCAAAAATAGAAACATAAGTCACCTCAATTTTACCTGCCAAGTGTTATCAATAATTTGTTATTACATTTTATTTGACACACATTATAAGTGTACCCTTTGAAAGATTTTAAATATAAATAAAATAGGAGGTGAAATATTGCCATGTGACAAATGAAGCAGTTGGATTCTATTTAATACTATGGCAAATGATATTTTTCTGATATAATATAAATCATAAAGAATCTATAAATGGTCAAACTTTCAAAGAAATTCTCATTGGAGCTCCAAATATTGAGGTAATGATTATTTAAATTAAATAACTTTAATTTCTTTGTAAATACAATATTTCATAAAGATGTACAGTATTTTATTTATTTGAAAAATGTGTGAATGTAAAATCAAACAGTAGTTACATTTTCTTTCAAACAAATTAAAACATATCATCCAAATTTACCTCAAATTTTTTCAAGATTTTATTTATTTATTTGACAGAGAAAAACACAGCTAGAGAGGGAACACAAGCAGAGGGACTGAAAGGGAGAAGCAGGCTTCCTGCCGAGCAGGAAGCCCAATGTGGGGCTTGATCCCTGGGTCTCCAGGATCATGACCTTAGCCGAAAGCGGTCGCTTAACCAAATGAGCCACCCAGGCGCCCCCATACCTCAAATTTTAATAGATTTTCAGTGCAAATATGTGAAAAAAATCAAAATAATTTCATATATTTAATTATTTAAAATAATTTTATAATGATTTATATACAACTTTTTCCTTTATTAGTGAAACTACTTAAATTGCCAGCACTTTCTCATATATAAATCAATGAAAAAAATTTAATACTAATTTATCAAACCACTCCAAATCTAGATCATATTTTTAGTTATATTTTGTTCACTATTCATACATTATCCATTACTACAAATATGTAAAAGAAATAGAGGTATATAAATCTCTTCTTTCTACCAATAGGTGGCACTAAAAATGTGTGTATTTCGACAATGAAGTGTGTTCACCACTATGTCAAAGATTTCTTCCTATAATGCAGCTTCAGCTGTGGTTTGAATGAAGAACACCCATCTTAGCATAAAATTACTCCGATGTGAGTATGAGGGGTTCCATTATGCAAAGAGAATGTAAAATGTTTATAATGATGGATCATTACATCAAGGATATTTTACTGGTATTATAAAATTTACGTTGTGGTCAAGTAAAATTGTATTATGTTTAGGAAATTCGATATATTTTTCTCTATTATTTCATTATTCTTATGTGGTAAAATTGTCATTTCCATTTTAGTCTGGGATATTGTTTACCTGAGTAAACAATACATGATGAAGAATTTTATAAAATTTAGAAGCATTTTGGTTTTGCTTAGACTGCTTATAAATATATCCTCTGATTTGTAATGATTAATAAAACTAAGAGCAAACATCTGAGTATTTGTATTTGCATTAATTTTATTAGTAGTGTTCTTCATTTTACCCATGTGTATATAGTTAAAATTTCTCACCTCCATTGCAATAGAATTGTTATCTCAGTCATTTAAAATCCTTTTTTTTTTTAAGATTTTATTTATTTATTTGACAGAGAGAGAGAGATCACAAGTAGGCAGAGAGAGGAGGAAGCAGGCTCCCTGCTGAGCTGAAAGCCGGACCTGAGCCTCAATTCCAGGACCCTGAGATCATGACCTGAGCCAAAGGCAGAGGCTTTAACCCACTGAGCCGCCCAGGCACCCTAGAATCCTTTTAAATCTAGTTCATTGAAGAGGTTCATTTCAACAACTCACTGGGAAAAAAAACAAAAGCCTTATGACATCCATTCTGCATTTTTAACAGCAGTTTTATTAAAATGATTTATTCCCATAAGACAAATCCTAATAATATTCCTATTTTATGACTGTATTTTATTCCAGACCTGTTTGGTGTGATTTATTCATATTTCCTAAGAAAATCAGAACTACTGTGTTGTGGTAGCTATTATGTTGCAAATGTGTTTTACATTATAATAATAAACATACATTTTTCATACCCGAACTTTCCAATAATCAGATATTCTTGAGTAGTTTCAGTATTTTTATTAGATCACAGTGAAGTCTCATTATCTTGTACAATTTGTCTGAACTATGCTTCCCCAGATCCCTACTATTTTCAGCTCTTTAAGCCTGTGTAGGAAAATAAACTTACCTGACATAGGACTTTATTTAATTATATTTCTATTGTCTCATCTCTGATCAGAGATCACTCAACATGAAACACTTTTCTTCCTCCTCTTTGTTAACTGAATTTAGCTTACTCTTCTTATTTTTCTAAGCTGCTGAAACCTTATTTCTTGCTGCCCTCCACTACACATGACTACTTGTAGAGAACAATAGACACACATCAGCTCTACCCCACATCAGTTCCTTCCTTGTTCATCCTCTTCTCTTTAAAGCACCACGCTCAGCTTGAATGTTTTTAAGGTTCACAGAATAAAAGAGACAAACTTTAATCATTATTAGGGAAAAAACAAGCTTACAGAAAAGATATTTGTTACTTTAACTTGAAAATGCAGGAAAGGATACAGACTTAGTCAAACATGGATGCATCTAGGATCATGTGGTAGCCAGTCCCCAAGATGGCCCCCATTGATCTATGTTTTTTGGAGTCCATCCTTTTGCATAGTTCCCTTCCACATTGTGCCAGAGCTATTCTGTGTGATCAATGGCATACAACAGAAGCGATGATATCTCACTGTTAAAATTAGGTTATCAGAAAACCGTGGCTTCTTTTTTGGGCACTCTCTTTCTGGTTCACCACATCAGATATTATGTTATGAAAATTCCATTTGGGGAAGAAGTAAGGTCTCTAATCAGTAGCCCATAGGGAATTGAAGCCTGCCTAAAAACCATGTGGGTGAGTTTAAAAGCAGATCTTGCAGTGCCAGTCAAGCCTCATGGAGACCTTAAGCCTGAAACATCAGTTAAGCCTCTTCTGGATTCTTGACACACAGAAACTAAGAAGAAATAACTATGTGTTGTTTCAAGCTGCTAAGTTTTGGAGTAATTTTTTATATAGTAATAGGTAACTAATACGGGTCAGATAATATTATCAGACCTCTGTCAGAATTTCTGTGTACTTGGCTCTGATTACGTCAACTTGCATCAATTACAGATGCAAATGAATTCAGATGTGTGGTGCAATCTTGGGTATCTCTTTATTGTGTGAATTCTATATCAGTGATCCACAAATGACAACTTGGAACTGCCTGTTTTGGATAAATAAAGGTTTTTGGAACACAGTCACTTCAATTTGTTTACATTTTGTCTATTCCTCCTACGGTTGTAGAATTGAGTAATTAAGACAGAGGCCAAAGGACTCATAAAGGCTCATCTCTGTTCCACATGGTGAACAGTATACACTTTGGATTATATCCTTCATATTAGTAAAAACTACAGAAAGAAAAAATTTAAAAAATCATAACTTGATAAAAAAGAGTTTAAAAGAGAACTCTAATTTACCTGTCTTGAGTCATGAGCCTTTGTGACAGTTTTGTGGATAATCTGGTGGAAATTTCACTCTAATAAGCTGAGCTTACCTTTTATAAGAGTCAAATGAGATACACTCCAGCCAGATGAAATTGGTTCCCAGTTGAACTAAAGGATTTTATTACTAGGCTAGATGTATTAGTATCTAGGTGTACGTGGCACAAATGGAGAAGTTGAATGAGATGCTCCCATGAAAACACTATAGAAATACACTATGGAAAAGTAGTCACTGGGGTGCTTGGTGGCTCAGTTGGTTAAGTGTCTGCGTTCAGCTCAGATCACGATCTCAGGATCCTGGGATGAAGCCACGCAATGGGCTCCCTGCTTCTCCCTCTACCTCTCCCTCTGCCCCTCCCCCATCCTCTCAAATAAATAAGTAGAATCTTTGATAAAAAGAAAAATAGCCACTAAAATGAAAATGACAAAGTAAAAGGCATTTCAGAAATGTTCCAAAGAATGATGGTCTTCATCCCTAAGGATGGCCTGAAATTCCCTTTCTTGGTAGAGAATGACCTCCTGTTCTCTTCCTTTTTATTCCTAAGGATAGAAGTCATACATCACCAAATATTATCCTTTTCTTTCCAAGTAGACCACTTCCTGAGTTACATTTAGGATAGGAAACAACAGTTATAAATTGTAGGTTATGCAAGTCCCATATAGGTCATATGTATGTTGGGTAAGTGTCATGTACTACTCCATCATCTTCAAGTTCAATGCTTAAGTTATTACAGTGATTTCATATTCTTGTGCATACTTTGTGGCAATTTCTCATGTGATATTCAAATAAAAACTGTGAGAAAAATACTTTATTGAAATAGTGTCTCTGCTCCCCTTGACAAGTGCTAACTGGAGTATATCCCCTCAGGAATTAGAGTAACCATCCAATTACTGGCACATAACTTGGACCCCTGATATGGGCTTATTATTTCTTAAGAAAATGAAAAACTCACACACATAAATCAGATGAAAACAGCAAAAACAAGGACTTTGGAATTAGACCTAAATCTTTATTTTACCATTTACTACCTGTAACAGCTTAGATAAATTAATTTACCTTCTGAATTTTAATTTTTCCCCTTTGAAACACTGGATCTGGTGGTGGGCACTTTGCAGAAATAGATTACATAAATCAAAGTGTCGAACACATAATAAATACTTAATAAATATTAGGATCTTATAGTGTCAGGTTGTTTATTTCCTACAATTTAACTATCTGACGAAGGACCTTGACTATTACATTTCTAAGTTATAAGTAATATACAGCTAAGTTTAAACATAGTGGTATGTACCCACTAGAAAAACATACCATTAAGGATTGGAGTTTTATAAAATTGGGTTTTTCTTTACATAAAAAAATTCACATCCCTGATTAAGTTGATTGAACTTTACTAGTTAATTCTGTCTCAGTTAGATTAATTATGACCAAAACTTCAAGGTATTATCTATTCATTAATTAATCTTTGACCTGGCTTCTTTGCTTAGTACAGACATAAGGTGGCTTAGTTAGTATCAGGATAGTAGGATAGTTGTTTTCTATCTTAATTTTGTACTTAAAACAGCTAACAGCAGATTGTCCTCTACCATTATGTTCTAGATTACAATGACCAGTTCTCTCTGGCAGCATTACATTTTGTAACAGCTTTAACATATAATGTACTAGAGGAGTGTCTCTCATTGTTAAAGGGAAAAAGAAAACATATAGTGCTTTTTTTTTTTTTTTTTTGCAGTAAGAACAAAGAAGGAGGGGAAATAAGACCTCCACCTTTGGTTTTCATAGCATTTGATGAAGTGTTCAAATGTTCAATTTGATTTTTTTTTCCCATTTTCTTCTTTCGTTCCTAGGCTCTGTTCTCTCTTTTTTGGCTTTAATTTGCCTTCCCTGGAATGTGTTCTTGACTCTTGAATTTTTATTTTTTATGACTATCAGCAAAAGCTTTTCTGAGAATACTCATTATTTTGGTAATTTTCTCTGTACCAAAAACAGTTTCACAAGAAACTCTGGAGCTCATACCTCTCTTCTTTCCTATCCTACTGCTCTCTCTCTCTTACTCTCTCTCTGTCTCTGTGTGTATATTTATCTGTTTAAACAGCTCTGTTGATTCTTAGAACCAGTATCTCTGAGAATATAAACATCTGCAGAACTTACTGGTTGCATTAACATGATTTTACTATTCCACTATCTTCATCAGAATAACTACTTTTCCAGAAAATTTCTTGACTAAGAAGAGAAATAGTGCAAAAAAGGTTATTGTTCATTCTAGGAAAAATATGAAAGACCTGTCCCCTTTTCAATAGAAAGCTTGAAGGACAATGCAAACCCTAATTCCCTATTCCCTTGTTGCAACACCCCCACCTTTGT
>PITA01017508.1:0-43116 GCA_004023965.1 Spilogale gracilis | reverse complement strand
GGCCTGCACCTAGACCAGGACAACTGTGAGGGGGTCCCCGGGGAGGCGGGGCCTGCACCTAGACCAGGACAACTGTGAGGGGGTCCCCGGGGAGGCGGGGCCTGCACCTAGACCAGGACAACTGTGAGGGGGTCCCCGGGGAGGCGGGGCCTGCACCGAGACCAGGACAACTGTGAGGGGGTTCCCCGGGGAGGCTGAGCCTGCACCTAGATAAGGACAACAGCAGGGCTTCTATGAGTCTCATCTCCTGTGCAATTTTCCCGGCGGCCCTGCATTACCACCAGCACGACCATGTGTCTTGGTCTCCCCTCCTGTGGAGTGCTTGCCTTCGAAATATTCACAAAGGGTTTTATCAGACACTAATGGCAAGAGAAGAATGAAGAATTTGGCTCAGGAGCTTGAAAACTCCCCAAAGGCAAACAGTACGCAGCCTACAGGCAGACAGCTACACCAGTACGGCAAGCCCTTCCTGTGTCCCTGCTAACCCCACACCCCTTGCTTAACATCTGCTCTATGTTCTGATCAGGACTAGTCTTAGGAGTACACAGTTTATTATTTGGCTGATTTACCTTCCAGATTCTCTGTATTATCAAAAATATTAATTCAGGGTCTATTCTTCAAGACAGAGAGCATCACTTCAGATGCAAATACCCTGGGACAAGTGAAATGCTAGGCCTTGAGACTTTACCAATGCTGCACAATACCAAAATAACTTGAGCCAGAAACAGAAGCCGCATAGGTAATTCCCTAGTAGATATACATAAAAAGAATAAAGATAAACATGTACAATTAATTTTCAGTATATTTCATTTAACCTAACATACGTAAATTATCATTCTGACACTGCGAGACATTCTACACTCTTTTTTCCTACTAGACATTTGAAGTTCAGTGTATATTTTACACTTACAGTACATCTTAATTCAGACAAAGCACTTATGAATAAGGGTGTTGATTTATGATGTTTGAAAAGGTAATCAGGACCCTAACGCAAACATCAAATAAGCACAGGTCAGAGATTTATTCAACCCATCAATTAAGGATTTGTTCAGTGGGATGATAAAAACAATTTGCTGCACTTAAGGAGCTGGCTACTCTAGCCATTTTAATGAAGGAATGTTAGAATAAGATTGCTAGGCTAGACACAAAATAGCTAATGTCCTGTAAGGCTGTAAACCGTAACTTCTGAGGGGATCTCTTCCACCAGACAGACATTACCTACATGTCGGATGGACAAAAATCTACACAGCTAATCACTGTTTCGGAGGAACTGTACAAAAGCCTGGTCAGTAGATAATCGGTTAAAGATCCAAGCACTGGACTAAAAGCAATTTTTTGGCCTATTTCCAAGTTTGAAACAATTTTTCATGAAATGGTAACTGAGTATACAGAGTGGTGAGGAAGAGGAGAAGCAGAGGACCAGGGGAAAACATTGCTTAGCTGAACAAAGGCTGGACGCTGTGTTGGGGCGCCCGTGGGCGTGCATGTGAGTGCACACATGTGTACACGAGGAGGTGAGCTCACGCGCTCACGCAGCGGCCTTCTCTGCGGCTATGGGGACACACTCCTGAATCCAGTGACGGACTAGCATGCGACCTGCAGTCATGGCCTCCAGTCTCCACGGCACTGAGCCGCGTGTGCAGGCCTGGCTCTGGAAGGTGGCGGGCAGAGAAAGCTCAGACTGGGCACCAGCGACCAGCTCGGGCTGCCAACAGATTATAAAGTGCCCACAGCCAGAAGACATCAAATGACCAGAGTCCACTAGGGCACCTTGAAAATTACAGAGTGCAACAGGAATCTGAGGCTCTATTTTTACTGCTATGAAAGCAAAAGTGTAAAGGCAGGTGCCCTCCCAACATATCAAAGCCTTCAGACCCTGAGCCTAAGCGCCCACTGATGGATGGATAAAGCAGCTGTGGGATACACACATGCATAACTATGCACACACACACGCACACATATACACACACATACAATGGAATAATACCCAGCCATAAAAAATGATATCTTGCAATTTGTGACAAGACAGAAGGACCTAGAAGGTATTAAGCTAAGTGAAATAAGCCAGGCAGAGAAAGACAAACACCAAATGATTTCACTCATATGTAGCATCTAAAACACAAAGGAACAGACAAAAAAAAAACAGAAACAGACTCATAAATACAGAGAACTGGTAGTTGCTAAAAGGGAGGGAGAGAGGGGAAGGCAAAATAGGTGAGAGGGAGTGGGAAGTGCCATTCCAGTTATGGAACGAGGAAGTCACGGGGATGAAAGGTACCGTATAGGGAACAGTCATGGGTACTGTATCATATGGTGACAGGAGGTAGCTATACTTGGGGTAAGCACAGCAGAACACATAGAGTGGTCAATCACCACTACACACCTTAAACTAACATAACACTGTGTATCAAATATACTTCAATTAAAAAAAAAACAATAAAAAAGACTTTGGGGGCACCTGGGTGGCTCAGTTGGTTAGCAACTGCCTTAGGTTCAGGTCATGATCCTGGAGACCCGGGATCGAGCCCCACATCGGGCTCCCTGCTCAGCAGGAAGCCTGCTTCTCCCTCTCTCACTCCCCCTGCTTGTGTTCCCTCTCTGGCTGTGTTTCTCTCTGTCAAATAAATAAAATCTTAAAAAAAAAAAAAGACTTTGGATACTGACCTTGGGGGCACACTGTGAAGACCTGGGAAGCATACAGCTGACATTCCCACTAATTCCCTGCTCCCTCCTAGTCCTCACCAGCAGAGGTGACCAAGGCCTTGCCACCAGATGACTGATCTGGCTTGTTACCTTCCCTTCTCCATCCTCTCTGGCCTCTTGCTCCTAGACTCACCCTTCTTCTGCACTAGCTAACTTTGTTTCTAACTGTCAGGATGTCACTTTCTGCAGTGAGTTTTGCACTGCTCAGCCTCAAAAGTGGGAAGACATATGTGTAAGCATAGGACTTCCCTTCAAAATTAGGACTGTTCCCAGTAAGAACTGTGTGATTGCTTACTGTGCAGGGCATTTCACTGTCGAGCTCCTGGAACACGGATACCCAGCTGTCCGGACTGGAGACATTCCAGTTGGGGTAGTCCACGAAGGTGGCCTGGGCCATGATCTCCTCCCTGTCATTGCAGAGAGTAACAGCAAGGTTTGCCTTCTCCCTGTAGAGAGGATTAAAAGTGCACACGTGACTAAGATTACCAAAAGGGAGATGACGAGCTGTCATTCCCCCTCCCCTCCTTTGGCTACCTAAGTCTAGCAGCCACTGCATAAGGTATGAAGCCTCTGGAAGAGGTGGGAACAGTGTGGCAACAACTTTGAGAGCACATCTTTCAGGACATCTGGGGATACCAACTAAATTTGATTGAAAATTCATTTCATTAGAAAGGTGTTATATTTATGAAGTGTCCAATACCCTTCCCTTGGAGACTGGCTGGGGAGACTGTCACTTACCCTATACTTGCCACATTGTCAATTTCACTGTGTTGGCCTAAATAATGTAAAGGTAGAGTGGCCAAGTGTCCCCGTGTACCTGAGATTGAGAAGGTCCTCAGGATATGGGGCCATCAGGGCTACAGGTCCTGAGCAACTGGGATGAGCTGGTCACCTACCTGGTCAGCCCCACCTGTCAGCTCTCTTAACCAATTTCTCTAAACCCTGAGCCCCAGTCTTCGGGCAGATAGATTCTTATGGGATGTGAGCCCCTATCACCTGATCTGGCTGCAGAAATGGAGACCCTGAGGGATCTGGCTTAAGCCAAGGCTACCCAGCTGTTAAAAAAGACAAGGGTGGGGAATCAGGTCTTCCAACTCTTATTCTGGTGGATGTCCCAAAGGGACATCTGTGGTCCTTCCCAACTGCTCCCCTGTCACGCGGCCTGGCATGACAGCAAGAGCTCTGACTTACACATAGCATATAGTTTACTGCATGGAGAACCATTTGTATAGAAACTGAGATGCCAATTTCACTGTTTCAGCTGAGTGAAATCTACTGGTATCTTAAGTTGGAGGGAAAAAATTTAAATGTTCCTTCAAAAAAACAAAGGTACAGGCATCTTTTGGAAACACTGTACTAGGCATGTTGATCTCACACACACCTATGGCCACTGTCTGCCTCCCACAGGAGGTCCACTCTTTAGCCATAGGGGACCTTCTTTGCGTGCACCTGTCACAGGGCCCTGCCCTACCACTGGCTGTCATGGAAAGAAGATAGCAGACTGCCCTTGGGTCCCAAGAATACATTATCCTGACAGGGGGTGCATTAGCAAAATGATGCAGCCCCTCAACCTCTGCACTCTGATTCACTAAAGTTCTGCCCCTCTTCCCACTCCCGCAGTGGCTCCCTCCAGCTCCTCATCCTCTGTGCTCTTCTGCCCCAGGCTCCCAGAGCCATGACCTACTGCTTCACAGTGATAGTCTTCACTCTAATTCAGATGATAAAAGGACCCGGCAATGATGGTGGTGGTAGGGGAGGGGAAGTGGGCAAGAGCTGGGACAAGGCAGCTGTCATCCTGTAGGGAAACAAGGGAAATGTGTTCCTGGAAACCCAATTTGAACTTGAAACACATTTATCCATGGGAACCTAGGGTGGTGGTTGGGTTCCATAGTACAATTAGCATAATACTATACCACACAAACATTATAGATTAAATAGGCTTTTGTGGGTCGGCCTGGGAAGCCAGTCATGAATAAGATTGTTTCAATGGGAAAATGCACTTCAATTTCCAAATGGCTGAGTGCAAGAAAGTAACTTTTGCAGCATTATCCTTTTGTATCTATATTCCACATCTTATTACCTCTTAACATTAGCCATATATGGGACAGATTTTTTTAAAAATCATCATAGGAGAAAAGAAGGGAGAGGTGGGAAAATGTAAGGGAGAGGCTTATTTTTAAAAGTTGGATTTAGAAGTCTTCTTTGGAATAAGCCAAATCAAAAAAATACACACACATGTATTATAGATTAAATACGTTAAAGCTCAAGAATATTATCTAGCAAGTGAAATCAAAGTTCTTTTCATTAAAGTAATGTCTCATTTGTTCCATTGGTTTGGCGAATTTTCCAAGTTCAGCCAAAACTCATTTTATGTAACTACATTTGATGGAAATCTTGGGTGAGACAGTATCCTTATTTTCTGCTTTATTAAGCAGCACGAATGGCACAGATCCCGGTGTGCCCAGAGCCTGTCACGGTTTCCTCCCTCCTCCCAGCCCTCTGCGCTGTGACACGTGCACTTGATGTGGCCGATTCCTTTGGCCCTGTCCCCACTCATCTGCTATGCCCAATCTGCTCATTTTCTCCCCTACCATTCAGCACGGTTTTTAGGTGAGGTCAGTTGTATTCATTCCTGCATCTGTGACTGAGCCAGCAGGTAATATAATGAAATGCAATAAAACCAGGGAAGAACCCACCAGTTTTAGAGATGCTTGTAAAATGGGTCTCTGAGCCCTGAGGTTGGCCTGGCAAGGGGATGGGAGTTACCTAACGGGAAAAGTGAAAGGCTACATGGGCTGGGTACACACTGTTGAAAATGTAAATTTACTTTTACTTCTGAAGATACGCTGGCTTGAGGCAGGTCACAACGTTTTTAGTTATCAGGATCCCATTTTAACGGTAAAAAAAAAAAAATCTTCCACTACTGCACTCCCACACGACATAAATTAGGCTTTTCATGTCTGCTGATTCAGAAAATACAGAAACAAATGAGACATGTGGCTTCAAGGGACCCTGACAGCCAAGGCCCAGCCGCGGTGTCAAGGTGGCCTTCGCAAACAACCGGCTGACAAGGACTTTCAGGTAGTTAGTATGTGACTGTGTACAGGATTTGAAAAACAGATTTGTGGAAGGTTTTTGAAAAAGATCTGCAGGAAGTCCCCAGTTGTAACCCCGCCCCCATCCTCCATACCGTGCTCTGAATATCCCCTCAAAGGACGGGCCCGTGACAAATGACTGCATGGATCACTGGTGATCACCTGGACAGCCCAACCACGTCCCCTCCTGCTCACGCCAACCGGGACACACTTACCCCAGGAGCGGCAAGTCACAAGTGCACATTTTCTACCAAGCTGGGGGTTTATAATTTGTTTGCGTGCAGAAATTTATCCGTGTGGGAAAGATTCAGGACTCATTAAGGTACACCATGGCCCCCTGCCACTTGCTTTTCTATCTCAGAGGCAAACACACCTCCCTTTGTACTATGTTCTGTGGCTTGCGATTTCTTTTAATGATATATATGGAAGAGAATTCCATCATACTCATAAAGCAGTGCCTTATCCTGTCCTATAGCTGCCAGTTTCTGAGAAAGGAAGGGAGGAGAAGGATCGAAAAGACTGCCTCTTTCTGACCCTAGTCCCTAGTCCCTACTCGCTTATAGGCAAAACCAGAGGGAAGGGGAAAAACAGCTATGAGCACTTACTAGGAGCTAGGTACTGTCCTGTACTTAACAACTATTCTCATTGTCCCACTGTAAATTAGGTTTAACTGTCCATTTCACAGATGAGGATGCTAGGGCTTAAGCATGATTTATTCATTAATGCAACAAGGATTCCTTGAATACATACAAGGGCTAAGGGTTTTTCCAGGCTCTGAGTACACAATGGGGAACAGGCAAAAAATCCCTCCCCTTGTGGAGCTGATGTTCTAGTAAATGGTGACAGGACAATTTTCAAAAAAACAAAAACTAAAATGCACAGAATGTTATGCGGGGACAAGTGCTGTGAAGAAAAATCAGGGGAAGAGGATGAACTGTGCAGGTGCATGCAGGTGCGCTTCGGGGAGAAGGCAGAGTGTGAGGTGTGACAGAAATACCTCTGTAACTGGAGGATGAGGCACACCTATGCCTGGGGTGCTCCAGGAAAAATAAAGAAACTCAGTGGAGCTCGAGGGAGGTGAGGTCAAAGGGAAAGGGGTGGGGTCCACACCAGATCCTGGCAGGCACGTGGCAGACCAGTGGGAGGTTCTGAGCAGAGACGAACAGGATCTGGCTAGTGTGAAGTGTCGCTCTGATTTGCTGGGGCTGGGAGAGAGGGGGAGGAGGTGTTGGGCAGCAAGGGCTGACACCAAGGGGTAAGCAGAGACCAGAGAGGGGCTGTTGGAATACTCAGGTGCGAATGCCGGTGCCTCTTAGGTCATCGTAGCAGGAATAGCGAGGTGGAGAGGCCAGGTCCTGGATGTATTCTGAAGATGGAGCTGACAGCTTTGCTGATGTGGGACGTAAGAGCAAGAGGGAAGGTGACACCAAGGTTTCCAGTGCAAGCAAGTGAAGGTTGGCAGCTGCTGGAGTTCCCAAGATGGGGGAAGTATGGACAGAGTAGTTCAGAGGCAGGTGATGATCATGCTGGATGAGAATCACCTACTAGGTATCCAAAGGGTGACATCCATCAGGAAGCTGAATAAATGAATTTGGAATCTAGGAGAGTCCATCAACAATGTTAGCTGTTTTTCACATTTAAAAAATAAAGTCACCTAGAATTTTTTTTTCTTAATTTCCTTTCTTCTTTTCTTTCTCCTTTTCTCTTCTTTTTCTTTTCTGTTTTCTTTTCTTTTCTTTTCTTTCTTTCTTTCTTTCTTTCTTCTTTTTTCTTTCTCCTTCCTTCCTTCTTTCCTTTCTTCTTTCTTTGACAGGAGGCTGGTCTTTACATTTATTCTCTGTTCCATATGGGTAACAAATTGACCCAACACCATTTATTGAATGGTACATCCTTCCCCCACTGGCTTGGTCATCAAGTTTTCATATAAGCCTGGCTCACTTTCTGGGATCTCTAATTCCTCGGCCATTACCACACTGTCCTGACTATTACACCTATAATGAGTCTTTAATTGGGCAAATCTCCCCACCTTATTTTTCTTCTTTCAAATTGCTCTGGCCCTTTGCTCTCGCATATAAATTCAAACCCATATTATCAACTTCAACAAATAATCCTATTAGGATCTTAACTGGAGGAGAACTGACTTTTTTAAGTTATCAAATATTCCTATTCAAGAATGTGGTATACCTCTTCACTTATTTAGGTCTTCCTTGATGTCTTTCAATAAAAATTAATAATTTATCCCATCATAGGCTTGGACATGTGGTTTCTAGGAAGGCAGGGGAGTATCTTTGAATCCTACCTTCCTCTTGGATAATACTTTAAGAGTACTTTCATTCTAATCATGCACCTGCCAATTTATCTGCTATTTTTGTTCTGTATTTTACCTGCTCTTACTTATATCTTATAACTTACTATTTTTATTTAGTGTCTATATTAGATTAGTCATTTTTCTTTTTTTTAAAGATTTTATTTATTTATTTGACAGAGAGAAACACAGCGAGAGAGGGAACACAAGCTGGGGGAATGAGAGAGGGAGCCCGATGCGGGTCTCAAACCTGGGACTCCGGGATCATGACCTGAGCCAAAGGCAGTCGCTTAACCAACTGGGCCACCCACCCACCCATCATTCTTAATGCTTTATGTAGGTTTGGTTTTTTTCCTTAGACTTACCAACATATTTGAACATATATTTGTTTACTTTCTTGTATCCTTGGCTTTCCAGCTGAGATATACTTTCTGCCTAGAGCATATTCTGAGGAATTCCCTTTATTCAGGATTCACTGATAAACTAACTCAGTTATTGTTGGCCTGAAAATGCAATCATTTTCCTATAGGTATTGAAAACCTGTTTCCCTGGGCATACAGTTTTTCTTTGGTGCTGTTTTCTCTCCAATACTGAAGACATTCCCCTCTCTCTGGCTATTATGGTTGCTAGTGAGAAATCAATATTAGTTTAATCTTCAATTGTTTGCAGGCAATTTGTCTTTTTTCTTTCTTTTTTTTTTTTTAAGATTTTTATTTATTTACTTGACAGAGAGAAAGAGATCACAAGTAGGCAGAGAGGCAGCAGAGAGAGCAGAGGAAGCAGGCTCCCCGCTGAGCAGACAGCCTGATGCAGGCCTCGATCCCAGGAACCTGAGATCATGACCTGAGCCAAAGGCAGAGGCTTTAATCCACTGAGCCACCCAGGCGCGCCCAGTTTGTCTTTTTTCTGATAATTTTTCAGATCTTCTCTCCAGCTTTGGCATTTTTCTGTTTCATTATGAAGTGTTTAGTTGTGGATTTCTCTGTGCATTTATCCTGTTCAGGTTTCACTGAGTTTTCTGGATCTAAGAATTGGTGCTTTTCAACCATCTTGGAAAATTATCAGCATCAGCCATGATCTCTTCAGATATTGTCTCTTCTACTTCCTGTTATCTCCTTCTAGAGGTCTGGTTAGACCCAACTGTAACTGCTAACTGTTCCATTCTTACTTTTTTGCCTCTGTCTCTTTGTGCCGAATTCTGGATAATTCATTGGTATCAGTTCTCCGGTTTGCTACTTGCTACTTCTGTCTTCAGCTGTGTCGGTTATGATGTTTAATTCATCCAACGATGTTTAATTCATCCAATTTTTAATTTTAACTATATTTTCATTTCTGGGTGGTTTATTTGACTTTTTTTCAAGTCTCATTATTCATTGTTATGGCCTTTTTAAATGTTTCTTTTCACTGTAGACACAGTAAGCCCAGTTGTTTTCTATTCTTTGACTGAGTTAACATCTGAAGTCTTTGAGGGTCTGATTCTGCTGTATATTTTTTTGTTGTTGGTTCTCCCTAATGGTGCATGTTTCATTATATATTTGTGATTTTTGACAGTACGCGCATATTGCTTCGAATTCTATCTCGGTGCATTATTTATTTGAAGTCTGAGTTGACGCTCCACCCTTCAGACCTGATTTGTGCTACCTCAGGCAGTTTTCTGGACACACTACTAACCTGTGACTGCTTTTAATCAAATTCTCCATTTTATTTGCTTTATGCAGTCTACTGGTAAACAAACATAGTTTTTGTTTGAAAACGCACTCATTATTTAGGGAATTTTGAGGTACTGGGGGCCACACAGATAATCAGCATGGACCTTAAATCAACATAGGCTTACAAATTCTTAAAGGCTTTGTCCCCTTCATTCCATGCTGAGGTTGAAAAAGCTACTCTCCTTACTGTTCCCGCTTCAGCAGTGGGTTTAATGTCTCCTTCATCCTTACAATGAGCAACCCAGTTTTATACAAAAGGATCTAATACTTCCCTCCTTAGATGGAGGGAGTATTTATCTTCTGTTCTTTGCAAAGCTGTCAAAACAGAAGCAGGAGGTTTCTAGAATGTAGTAAAAATCCTCAAGGAAGAGGTGTTACTGGTTCCTGCTGTTTTCCTAAAGTTTCTGATTTCGTGTTGATAATGTTCTCTGCACAGTCCTTAACTTTTGTGTTTGTATGTGTGTGTCGACATGTTTCCATCCAGAGGATGTCATTATGGTGTTTAACTCGCCATGATGCCAAAAAATGGAATCATTTCATTGATATACACAATTTTAAAGCATTTTACATGTTGCCCTACTGCTCTCCCACAAAATTGTAAACATTTGCATTACATTCATTAGTGCAATAATCAGAAACTACAGATTTTAATGTCTTAGGCTGCCCTTAGTCTAAACATTTCAATTATATTTAACATGACGCTTTAGAAAACCTAAAACACTGAGCTATCTTTTCTCTTTTTCAATAAAAATAATAAGGAACAGATTATAGAATGTATACGTTCTAGTGTCCAAAAAAACAAACAACAAGGGAAAAAAACCTATGCATATTTTGCAGTTTAGAAGACCATTTTAATAGCAATGGTTAAGAGCAAATCTGGGCTTTGTCACTTACTAAGTGTTTGGCCTTGGGCAGGCCTCCACTTTCTCATCTGCAAAACGGACTAGATCACAGTGCCTGACAGAAAAATTCTCAAAACTAGCAGCAGTATTATCAACTTACCCAAGTGACTCTACTAGTGGGTAGGGCATTTGAGATTTGAACTCAATTTGCCTGAATCCAAACCCCTTTAAGTTTGCAGGTTGTTATGAGACTTAGAGATTGGTTACGCCTGGAGATCTGCTGCTCAGCAGGACATATTTTCCTGCTGTCCATTTCCTCACCATAAAGCCCCATAAGATGAGGAGTGGGATCCCTCCCTCGTGTGTGATAAAAGTGATAAACAGCCTTTTTTTCAGGTGGCCAGGAAGATGGCGGACGTTCAGACTGAGGTGTCTGTCAAAAGCAGCCAACCATCTTTCAAAATAAGGAGAGAGGGTCCTGCTTGGAGAAACCGGCAAGGGGAAGCTCCCACCACCACACTACCAAGACAGCAAGTCTGGGCTTCAAAATGCCTAGGAGGCCACAAGACGGCACCTATATTGACAAGAGATGCCTCTTTACTGGTTATGTCTCCATGTGAGGGTGGATTCTGGCTGGTGTCGTAACCAAGATGAAGATACACAGAGCCACTGTCATCCACCGAGACTACCTCCATGACAGCCAAAGGTACAACTACTTGGAGAAACGCCAGAACAACAGATGTGTGGACCTGTGCCCCTGCTTCAGGTGAACACGGGATGTCCAGATTGGCGACACGGCCACAGCGGGTGAGTGCTGGACTGTGTGTTTCGCTGTGCTCAAAGTCATGAAGGCCGCTGGCACCAAGAAGCAACTCTAGAGGTTCTGAGACTAGACATCTGCTCATACCCCCGGAGAAAGTAATTCTCCCAGTTAAAAAAAAAAAAAGTTGATAAACATTCTTGGCTTACTTTGCTACATACTTACAGAAGATAGATGATATTAAGCCTCCCAAACAGCTTCTCGGTAAATTTTCTAATGAGGTTTTTGATACAATAAATATCCTGTGATTCTGTTCTTCGGCAATGAACTACTTCTACCTTTCCTCTTGGAGAAGTGAGCAGTGACATTTTGTATCCTGTCCCCAAAGAGAAAACAGTCCATCATTAATCTGAGATGACAAGCCACTATGGTTACAGTGCTTACAAAATCAGACATTAATTCAATTTCTTTCTAGTCAGAGTGAACACGGTATTTGAGCACTGGTGGTACAGATTTTCCCCTGGGGGCCGGCTGTGATGACTGTCATCACAAACTAGCCAAAAGTTTCTCTCCAGGAGAATGATGTTTCTGAGAATTGGCCCATCTAGAAATTTCTGCAACTGTACTCTTTGTTCCCAACAAAGCTGCTTTAATATTCTAACAATAGGACTGAAAAACACTGAAAGGAGTTATTTACTGATTCAGAACCCTTTTTATTTAATTGGCCACCACGGCATGTGATCAACAGTTATTGGGGAAATACTGGCAGCCTCTACCCTTGTTCCAAAGAGAGTTCCCCAAACTGGAGCCCTGAAAAGCAACAGTCCTGAGAGACGTTTTGAGACAAAAAAAGTTCTGTGGTCAATTAAGTGTAGGAAATGCTGTTTATGATGGCCTTCCTGAGGGGCCACCATGCCCACTAAAGTCCTTGAGAAGTTCCATAATAAAGTACCTCCTTTCTTTGTATAACCCAGCCTTTCCCATACACTTTGTGAGGAGAATTTCCAATGACAGTGACAGTGGAGAGACTAATGTTCCAGAAAGACACTTTTGGGAATGCTGCTGACAGGAACAGCAGGCCACAGACTGATTTCAATATCTCTCTTAATGTCTTAATATATGTGTGTGTCTATTTTCCTCCTCCCTCTGTCTGTCCCTCCATTCCTTGCTTATTCTTTGGGATAATCATTTTATTATGTGTTAGCCAGTATACTCAAAACAGACACATTCACCACTGTACTGACCCTAGGAACAATATGGACCATTTCCAGCACCGTGAAAGACTATCTCATGGCACCCCCCCCCCCCCGTTCATTCACCCCTCCAAAGGTAACGACGATTCTGGCTTCTATCACATAGATGATCTTTGCTAAATTTTGAATATCACATAAGTGGAATTACACAGTGCGTATGGTTTTCTTTCAAAACAAAATATATCATTTGGCTTTTTGTTAGATACATCCTTGCCTAACTTCCAATGTACCAAAGTACCAACGAACTTGAGCCCTGCAGGGGTCGGAGACAGCACTGGATCAAGGCCCTCCTTTGTCAGATGAGCAAACGGAGCCCCATGAAGTGAAGTGACTTGCCTCGGGACACCAGTATTTGGTCAGAAACCGAAACTTGGGCATGTCCTTCCAGTCCAACCCCTTGTCCCGCCCCCTGTTGAAGCAGCCCGCAGGCTGCCCCTGTGGATAGGGGTGCCCTGCCCTCCCAGTCTACTGGTGTTCCCGTTAACTGCGGTTTGACTGTTCTTAACCGTCAACACTCGGATATTAAGGGTGCGAAGTGCAGGGTCACGAAGGGGGACGTAGAAAGACAGGAGGCAGCGGCCAAGAACCCTCCCCGGTGGCCTTCTCCTCGGTGAATTCACACCACCCTCCACTTCGCCGTCTTCCATTAGCACTTCCAGGCAGACCCCGCTCCTGCAGATGCGCTGCATTATCCAAGCTCACAGAAACTAAAGGGGGGAGCCCAAAATGCCAATTTTTCATTTACACTGGTAAAGTCAGCAGCCAGACAGGCCAGATGTTTCTGCAGCCCAGACAGTTAACAAACAAGTCATGCAGGCTAAATACAGGTCTGACTTCCCCTCCTTCGATAGAACAAGGTGTGCTCCGTGCCCACTGCCTGGCCGCCGTGCTGTGTTCAGGTTAGCGGGGGTGAACTGAGGAGCACACTCTCCCGCAGCCCTGCCTCGTGTTGTCTTGTGAAACTGTGAGCTCAGACCAGCAGGTGTTCACACTCTGCAAAGGAAGAAAACCTCGATATGTATGATGACATCTCTAAAATCAGAAACAGTGGCTCAAGATTGTCTTCACACTCTGAAGATGCAAATAAGAAACATTTCTTTAAGCTGGCTTAACTGCCACGCCTGCCATGGCAAAGCCATCCATGCACTCTCGCTTTGCAGAAGAACTAACTGAACGGCTATAAAAGCCCGGCAACAGAAGGTGGCTTACACAGGGCCACGGCCAAGAACACGGGCTGTGGCATCAGAGTACCAGGGATGACCCAGTTTCTAGCCCCTCGTAGCTGCGTAACCTTGAGCAAGTTACCTAAACTCTCTATGCCCCAGCTTTCTCATCTGCAAATTAGAGATGGTAGGCGTACTGTAAAAGGTCTTATAAATGAGTTGTTTTACGCAAAACACTAAAAGCAGTGTTTGACATGTGCTCGGTAAATACTGGCCATATCACCATTAATATTATTACCGTTGAGCGCGACGTTCTCAGCATTCAAAACAATGGACATCTAGAAGTCACTCAAAGCTTGAGGTCTGGGGGGAACCTTCATCTACCGCGGAGATGCCAAGCCCAGGAAACCAGAGATGGTGAATGCTGATGTGACACCTTCACAGTTGCCTGGGCATCTCTACATTACAGACAACAACAGGGCCTACCAATCCCCTTTGCAATAAATATATTCCTTCTTGGATAAATGAACACATCTTTAGTGAAGTGGCCATCGGTTCTGTTGACCTGATGACATTTCCTTTCTAAGAAAGCTTTACACAGCCCAGCAGCAATATGAGCTGAGTCCAAGTTCTAACTCTAATGTCAATCTTTCTTAACATTTAATTGTAAAAAGCATTTTACGGCAATGCATTGTTCATTATACCTTCTCAATGCATAATACCTTTTCAGTGTGAAAAACATAAAACTTTATATGTAAGGCTGAGGTCATGACATTTTTTTATTTTGACCAAATATACATAACATCAAATTTGCCATTTTTACCATCTTAGTGTATGGTTCAATGGCATTAAATACATTCAAATCACTGTGCAATCATCATTGCTACCCATATCCAGAATTTTTTCATCTGAAATCCTGGTGTGAAACCCTTTAGTCCCAACTGAAATCCCCTCTCTTTTGGGCTTAGTATGTATATAATTTCGGACAGTACCTTCTATGTTAGGAGAAACACAATATATGCTGGATGGGCACGATGACCCAGAAGGGAGATAATCCACTAGAGGGAGTCTCCCCTGAAGGCCTTCTCACTCCAAATCGGGGAGAAGCATTACCAAGCAAGAAAATGACAGTATTATTTCAAAGGAGACAATCAGAACCTGGCTGACTACCATTTGAGCAATTAAATACTCTAATATTTTCTACAGTCCCTGTGAATGTGAAATTTGGTGCCTCCTATGAAGACACAGCATTAACAGAGACAATACATTTTCATATTTGCACATATCCTTTACCCAAGTTGCGTAGAAATGGACATTAGTAATGTCTACATTCATAAAGCTAGCCATAAATGTTGTCATTCCTGGTTTTGGTTTTAACTTAAAAGCAAAACTAGAAAAAGACATCCTGTTTGTGAAACATGATGTTGTAGACTAATGCTGCAAATACATATAAATTTTGAATACAATAAAACAAGAAAGTATAATTAAAGAGCTGAGCTTTGAGGGTGGGGAGAGGAAGAAAAAAGGAAAGAAAGAACAAGCAAAATAAATCTCCCGCAGTCAGGTGGCAATGACTGTGTGCAGTGGCTCAGGGAGTGATCAGATGTGATGTAGGCCATCGAGGCAAGAGTTTGCAACCTCCGTGGGGAGAGCAGGGGCCTCATTCAAAACCAAGAATCGAAACTAAAGCCATGTGTCCAATCTTGGACTTTGGAGGGGTGACCTCTTGATAAATAATGAGGCTAAAAAAAATGAACCTACCAGCCCCTGGAAGTGGCCAAGCAGGTTTCTCTACTGAAAACTCTGGGTAGAAAACAAAAGAAAACCAAGCTACTTGTGAGGAGTTCAAATCCTAGCCCAAAGTAGATATGCATTCCAACCCACACTACCCATGTAGCGTGCAAGTCCCTCAAGACTTCAGATAACAGACTGTAAAAGAGATGATGAAATAAGTATGTTTACAATTATTAGAAATATAGAAAGAGAAAAGTCATGAAAACAGAAAATTATGAAAAAGCACAAAAACTTTAAAAATGGAAAATATTGGGGCGCCTGGGTGGCTCAGTTGGTTAAGCGACTGCCTTCGGCTCAGGTCATGATCCTGGAGACCCGGGATCGAGCCCCACATCGGGCTCCCTGCTCGGTAGGAAGCCTGTTTCTCCCTCTCTCACTCCTCCTGCTTGTGTTCCCTCCCTCGCTATGACTCTGTCAAATAAATAAATAAAATCTTTAAAAAAATAGAAAATATGATTATTAAACTTTAACTGGATGGGTTAAAAACATATTAGACATGATTAAAAAGGATTAATGAACTTGAAGGCAGCTATGAAGAAATTTTCTAGAAAGAAATACAGAAAAATAGAAAGAAAATACAGAAAGCAGTTAAGAGACACCGAAGACAGAATAAAAAAAATCCATGTCTTAGAGGAATTCCAAATATAAGTAAACAAAATGTTGTTTGACAATACTGGGTAATGATTTTTTTTTTTTTTTTGGAAATGATGAAAGACCTGAATCCTCAGAAGCAGGAAAATAAGAATAAATGAAAATAAAAATAAATTCTAAAGATATAGTAGTGAAATTACAAAATGCTAAAAACAGAAAACCTGAAAGCAACCAGATAAGAGACAAACTACCTATGAGAGAATAAGAATTAGACTGAGAGCATATTTCTCATCAGCAACAATAGGACCCAGTAACACAGGAGTTGGCACACTCTCTCTGTAAAAGGCCAGATGATAAATATTTTAGGCTTCGTGAGCCATGCTCTTTGTGTAACTATCCAGCTCTGCTAATAGAGCATAACAGCCAGACACAATACAAAGACAAATGAGCATAATTGTATTCTGATAAAATTCTAGGGGCCCCTGGTGGCTCAGTCGGTTAAACAACTGCCTTCAGCTCAGGTCATGACCTCAGGGTCCTGGGATTGAGCCCCAAGTCTGGCTCCAGTCTCAACAGGGGGCCTGCTTCCCCTCTGCCCCTCCCTCCAACTGGTGCATCCACTCTTGCTCTCTCTCTCAAATAAATAAAATCTTTAAAAAAAATTATACTTGTGGACACTGAAATTTGACTTTTATATAATTTCAGGTGGCCTGAAATATTCTTTGGATTTTTTTCAGCTGTTTAAAAAATATTTTAAAAGAAATTCTTAGCTTAGAGGCCATACAAAAATAGCTTATTGACTGAACTGACCTATGCACTGTAGTTTCCCAATCACCAGCATAGTATCTTTAAAAAGTAAAGGTAAAAGCAGCCATTAACCTAGAATTCTATGCCTACTTGAACAATCACTAAAAGATGAAAGCTAAAAGAAGAAAACAAACAAACAAACAAAAAACAATTCACTACAAAGATGGAAAGAAATTACCATTCAAAGAATCTGGTTGAAAGAATTCCTAAAAGATGTATATCGGAAGAATAAAGTTAAAATCTGAAGAGAGTGAAATATAAGAATAAATGCTGAAGAAAGAAGTAAACAAACAAGCACATGTATCTAAGGAAGCACTGAGGGCAAAACAAAATAAAAGTAATAATGAGGATGACATTTGATTAAAAAAACAAAAAGGCCTTCAAGGCCTTGAAGCCTTGAATTACCAGACAATAAAGACTTCATAAGCTGGAAGGAAGGCAACTAGAAATAAAATGTTCAGAGTTTTTGTATCTCTGAAAGGAGCCAGAGATAATTAACATTAAACTCTGTTAAATCAGTTACAAGTTTAAGGGACATCATATAAGGGAAGCATCTTTTTTTTTTTTAAGATTTTATTTATTTGACAGAGAAACACATCCAGAGAGGGAACACAAGCAGGGGGAGTGAGAGAGGGAGAAGCAGGCTTCCCGCCGAGCAGGGAGCCCGATGTGGGGCTCGATCCCGGGTCTCCAGGATCATGACCTGAGCCGAAGGCAGTCGCCCCACCAACTGAGCCACCCAGGCGCCCGGGAAGCATCTTTTTATTTCAATAGGTTTTATTTATTTTGTCAGGTGATTTTATTTCAGTGATATAGAATTTCATTCAACTTACTTAAAATCTGAAAAATGGGATAACATAAATATTTAAATAAAATAAGTAGTAGAGAGCTATGGCAAATATTTCTACACTGGATGCAAATGACTTCAGTTAAAGTTTTCTCAAAAGCACTATTTACAGAGATAGATGTGATTTTTTTCAATACATGAAATATACACAGCATATTTATAAGTAGTTTTTCTTCTAAACACCAAAAGAGACTTTCAGCTGTCATTTCTTAACCAATGAGTTATCATACCATAAAGACATGGAGGGATCTTAAATGCATATTACCAAGTGAAAGAAACCAACCTGAAAAAGCTACATACTACATAAAGCCAATGATATGACATTCTGGAAAACGTAAAACTGTCAGACAACTTTTAAAAATCAGTGGTTTCAGGAGGCAAAGGGGGAAGGAAGAATAAATAGGTGGAGAACAAAGGAATTTTTGGAGAGTACAACTATTCTTTACCATATTTTGATGGTAGATACAGGTCATTAAATTCCACAGAATGTAGAACACCATGAGTGAACGCTAATGTTGACTTGTGAACTTTGGGTGATAATGATATGTCACTGAAGGTTCATCAAATATAACAAATGTGAGAAATATCGGGGAAAGGGGAATGGCAGGCATGAGAAACAGGAATTCTTTGTACCTTCATTCAACTCTTCTGTGAACTTAAAACTATTTTAAAAAGCGCTTTTTTATTTTCAATTCGCTTAACCATTTGCTTGCATGTAATTAATTTTTTGTTTTGAAGACAGGTCAAGAATTATAGCAGCTAACATTTATGGAGCACTTTACATAGATTTTCTCTTTAATGCTGATGAAAAAGATGCTATTATTTTCGTCTCATAACTAAGGGCATCGGGGCTAAGAGAATTTACGTAATTAAGGCACATTTACAGAAAATTTAAAACATCTGTTTATCTGACCACAAGGACGGCTTATTTGCTAGTACTCTGATAATTTTCATTTCTCCTCTTATCTGGCCTTAAAATACCTTCAGTTATTTTTAATTACAAACCTCCGAGTTTATTTACGCACAACTGTCCAGAAAGGAAGACCGCAGAGACTGAGGAGCCAGAACGCAGCGCGGCGCCGGGCCACGTAGGGACGCAGCCGCTCGCCCCTTAGCATGTTGGGAAAGGTAGTTTTCTGGCCTGCCTCTCTTCCCCCGCCCCCGAGCCTCCGGATCGGAGCTTTGTTCCCATTCCGCTTCCCCGGCGCCACGGTTCTACCGACCCACCTGTCCTCGCAGGTCCTCCCAGTTCCGGAGACTGACCGGGGGATGAGCCCCTGAAACGGTGGGCCTCGTCCGCGCGTCCCTGTTGGGCTGGACAGCGCTCTCCGACTCAGCGCTCAGAGGAGGACGCTCAGCCCGGTTACCACAGAAACCAAGTTGCCTGCGCCACTGCGCGTGCGGGAAGTCAAAGGTCATACTAGCAAGTTCCGCTTCCTGTTCCGGGAACCTGCTTGTTGTCAGAAAGCTTTGGGGTTCCGACCGCCCTCGGGGCCAGCTTGTGGGGTCCAGGTTGGCGGGAGGTCTACTTCTGCAGCCATGGCGGCCTCCACTGCGGCCGGGAAGCAGAGGATTCCCAAAGTGGCCAAGGTAGGAGCCCGCGAGCGGCTTTGAGGGAGGAGGCCCCGGAGAGGGGCTTGCCGCAGCCTCGGGGGGGCTCTCCGCGAGAGTGTGGTGCCAGGAGCAGTTCTGCCCCATGTGGGCCGAGGGGGAGGAGGAGGGGAAGGGTCAGCCGGTGGCGGGGTGCCCCCGTTTGGCCTGGCCTGCCTTCCAGGACGTGTTTTTGCTAGGAGGGGAGTGGGGTCACACGGCGGAAATGAGGCAGCGCGCGAGGCGCCGGGGAACCGCGATCTAAGGCGGGCGATGTGCAGCGTTCACAGAAGACACGGGTCAGGGTAAAATTGCAACTTTGCCAAGTGGTAGTGAGACGACGTAGAAAATGCCGTGGAATAGTGAGGCTTGTGTGAGGCGTCTCTGCAAAGTAAACTTTGCTGAAACAGTGATGTTTAAACCGACACTTGAGTTAGCTCAGCTGAGAGTGGAAGGAATGAGAGGGCGTGGGTTGTGGTGGCGTGGATTTAATTAAACAATAAAATAGATGTTGTATTTCCATTGCTGGTTGATACTTACTGTTTCATATGTGACAGGTTTTATCTTGAACCTTTTCAGATGCCCTCACTCCAGTCTATTTCTCCAGCCCAGGTGGCTGTCTTGAGCTCGTCCTTTGCATATCCATTTAGATGACTCCCAGAGATAGTTTATATAAGTCACATAGCACAATGTCTGTGATTACATATGAGCCATCATCATTATTAACAAAACCATTCCACACATGGCATTAAACAATTAATATTTCTTATAATTCAATTCCATACATTTTAAAAAAGATTTTATTTATTAGAGCACAAGCAGGAGGAGCAGCAGAGGGAGAGGGAGAAGCAGGCTCCCCACTGAGCAGGGAGCATGACCCTGGGCTCCATCCCAGGACCCTGGAGTCATGCCCTAAGCCAAAGGCAGATAGGTGCTTAACTGACTGAGCCACCCAGGCACTCATCAATTCCATAAAATTTTATTGAGTACATGTGTAATTTTAAGTTTTCCTATAGCTAATTTGACAACAGTCAAAACAGTTGTCATTAATTTTAACTGTATATTTTCTTTAATCCATTATAGCCAAGATTTTGCTATTCCACCATGTAGTCAATACAGAAAATTTAATGAAGTAGGTTTTTGTTTTGTTTTGTTTTTTCCACACACAGTCTTCAAAATCCAGTATATATTTTACCCTTACAACCCATCTCTGTTTGGGCTCACTACATTAGCTTATGGCCACTATGTTGGACAGCACAGCCCTAAGACTTCAAGAAGCTTATGGTCTAATATGGGAATTTACTGGATATTGTCTTTGACTTGAAATGCCATAGAAAAACAAACCCAATCTGAGGCATTATTGTCCACCTGCGGCATAATTGAAAGATTCTGTAAATACAAGTTGCAACACTAGAAAAGATGTAGCACACATCTTGATAAAACAAAACCTCTAGTGAGAATTTACCTAAGAACATCAGTTTATTGTTACACTAATCTAAAAGGGAACACTTACTATTTTTGCTACCTTTTGTTTTAATACTTATCTATGACTTTGTAATAAATACCGTGTATAAGAAGGAAAACTTTGTTTTCTATTTAGCTTCATAGAGAAATGAAAACCTGGTATACAAAGGGGTCATCTTGTAATAATACTTACAAAGTTCACATCCTAAAAAATGTTTCTTTGCTTCCTGAACCTTTTGTGATGAGCATCTACTAAAAATGAAAATGTCTTCTGTCTTAAAGGTGAAAAACAAAGCCCCAGCTGAGGTACAGATAACTGCTGAGCAACTCTTAAGAGAAGCTAAAGAAAGAGAGCTTGAGCTTCTTCCGCCTCCACCCCAACAGAAGATCACAGATGAAGAAGAGCTAAATGATTACAAACTAAGAAAAAGGAAGGTCAGTCAGTTATTTTCCAGTCTATTAATAACATTGTTAGGTTTTTATAAGTTAGAGTTTGCAAACTTCCTCATTGGTTAGAGAGTCTATAAGAATATAGTGTTTCTAGCTAGATGCGTAGTGCAACTTTTGGTTGCATTTTGCTGAACTTTAGAAAATATGCCATGGCTTTTAAAGTATAAAGAAATTAAACCTAAAGATCTAATTTTGGGTGCTGAATCGAAGATAGATGGAAGTGTAACAAGTGGAATGTCTGGGCTTACCAAGGCCGCATTATGTACTGTCTCTCAAACACCTTCTGTGGTGGGAATTAAGACTTGGAAAAGAGCCGTGAGAGGACTTGGGAATCTGACCTCTTCACCCTAGAATCCTCACTCTAGAGCAATTTTTTTTCTTTAAAGATTTTATTTATTATTTTGAGAGAGAGCACGCGTGCGTAGGAGCAGGAGGAGGGGCAGAGAAAGAGAGAATATCTTAAGCAGGCTCCACACTAATCATGGAGCCCCACACAGGGCTCAGTCCCATGATCCTGAGATCACGACCTGAGCTGAAATTAAGAATCAGATGCTTAACCAACTTAGCTATCCAGGTGCCCTTAGGGTAATTTTAAACCACTAGCCTGTTGTGTCTACTTAATAGTGATGTTCAAAAAGTGATGTGTCGCATTTTCTGAGACATTGACAAGAGGACTAAAATAGTCAAAAACATCTTCATACTAGGAACAAGTATAGAGTATATTAAAGTATCAGTTAGTTATTAGCAATAAGAGAAAATATCAACAAATCTAGTAATTCTTCATTCTAAAGTTTTTCTCTTTGTTTGCATGTAAGACTTTAAGGAAACATCTGAGATTGTAACCTTCATTAGTGAGTTTCTTGTTTCTCAAGGATTCTAGGATGTAATTTCTCCTGAATGAAAACAAAACCAATAAACCTTTTAGAACAGGATTAATAGACAAAGGATAATGTAATTTTTACTTACTTTCCCCTTCAGTTTGATCCATTTTCCCTTCCTCCAGACTTTTGAAGATAACATAAGGAAAAACAGGACTGTGATTAGTAACTGGATAAAGTACGCACAATGGGAAGAGAGTCTAAAGGAGATTCAAAGGTAAAATTGCTGGTGTATAATTTCATATGTAAAGATGTCCTAAGTTAAGAGACAGAAAAGAAGTAGAAAAAGTTAAAGCACAAGTGAAAGAGTGTGCCTCTGGTAGTAATTTTCCCAAGTTGTTCCGTGGAAGCCTAGGGTTCCCTTGAGGAGCCTCAGGGGCACTGTGGTAGTCCTGGGGGGAGCAGCAGGGGAGACGTACAGGTGGGTCTAGCCTCCAGCCCATGCTATGGACAGAGAAGCACACTTTGATCTGCATTCTCTGTATTGGGATGTTTGTTTTTGTTTTTAAATATCGTGCCCTGGAAACCAGTGGCCAACAAGATAAAAGTCACAAGCTGGCCCTTCCTATTGCCCTGCCTTTCTGCATTTTCGCAGCATACTATCACTGCTCCAACTGTGCCCATGTACCAGCCACTCCCTGAACACGTTGTATATCCTTACTCTATGCTAGGCTGTTGTTCCTGCCTCAGTGCGCACTCCTCCCTACCCACCTTGGCCTTCCTAACTCTGGAGTTACCTCCTGCTCAGCCGCTTGCACCAGACATTATTATTTCTTCCCTTTTGCTTCCTTTGTCACCTTGACTGTAATGTTCACCATATTGTGGTGAAATTACATCTGTGTCTAGCTTTCTGGGAGAATTGTAAACTTCCTGAACACATGTCTTGTCTTATGCCCAGAACCTGGCTTATGGTGGACATGTGAAACAGTAGCAGGGCGCCGCAGGTGGTTTGAGATAGTTGCCCCGTGTGTTGTCTGTCCTCCTTTTGATATTCTCTAAATCTGGCTTCTTAAGGGCTCGATCCATATACGAACGTGCTTTAGATGTAGACTACCGAAATATTACACTCTGGCTGAAATATGCAGAAATGGAAATGAAGAATCGCCAGGTCAACCATGCCCGAAATATCTGGGACCGAGCCATAACAACTCTGCCTCGAGTCAACCAGTTCTGGTAAGTTTCTGATCTACCAAAGCAGCTTTCTGTAGGCTAGATAAGTTCTGCATTTTTGTATTACATTGTTGCAGTTACATGTATTTAATTTACACTTTACTTTTTATGTAAATGTACTGTAAGTAGTTTTCAATGTCCTGTAGTATATCAGTCATAGCACTACATGTAATGGCTGTGTAATAAAAAGTAAAATTTAGGTTGCAGTCTTTTATGCATAAGAAACTTATTGTTGAACTAAGCAATATTCCCCCAAGATTTTATTTATTTGACAGAGAGAAACACAATGAGAGAGGGAACACAAGCAGGAGGAGTGAGAGACGGAGAAGCAGGCTTCATGCCGAGCAGGGAGCCCAATGTGGGGCTCGATCCCTGGACTCCAGGACCATGACCTGAGCCAAAGGCAGATGCCTAATGACTAAGCCACTCAGGCGTCCAGAACTAAGCAATTTTTAAGAAAAATGAATCTTTATTTCCTGTGATTCATCCTTTCTAGATCTATATTTGATAAGAAAATATGTTCAATTTAACCTTTGGGAAAGATAAAGCCCTAAGTCGTCGCATTTAACAAAGTTAGAACTACACAGTGCCAAAGGTCATTTTTT
The DNA here is from genome assembly GCA_004023965.1 of Spilogale gracilis. Classification (NCBI taxonomy): domain Eukaryota; kingdom Metazoa; phylum Chordata; class Mammalia; order Carnivora; family Mephitidae; genus Spilogale; species Spilogale gracilis. Next base: position 19,090 of record PITA01017508.1, on the reverse strand, counting down.
TCCCCCAAGTCATTTTGGCCATGACAGATATTTGGGGATGATTTTGTTAAAGGTACAAGTACACGTACATGGAGGAGATGTTGGGAAACATTGCTGGCGCCCGGCAGGTGTTTGAGCGCTGGATGGAATGGCAGCCCGAGGAGCAAGCCTGGCACTCCTACATCAACTTTGAGCTGCGATACAAAGAGGTGGGCCGGGCCCGCACCATTTATGAGCGCTATATCCTTTGGGTGAGTCCGAGTGGTGCGACTCCTCCTGGGCAGCTGTGGTCATGGTCTGGGCATATGAACGGTCATCAAGGGCACCCAGAAGTCAAAGATCCAAGTTTCCTCTGCTTCAGTGCTATATAAGTATTTTCTAGAGACATAGGGCAGTCAGAATAAGTTCGTGGTCTAGGTAATTGAGCTTTTTCCGGTGAAACTTTACGTTTGTTTGTATTTTGGCCTTCCTTGTGGGAAGTGACATACCAGGGCTTTGGCTGCTGTAGCCAGGCCCGTTTCTCTGGGGGTTTTTCCCTAGGTTTTTCTAGGGTGTTGGTCATTGGCACCACTGCTGGAGTGCATCCAGCGGCTGGATATAGGAGGGCAGCACAGTGCAGCACCGCAAGCTCTGGCTCCGGGACCAGTTGGTGGGTGTGAGTCCCTTCTCTGGCACCTGTTGGGGGCGGGGGGCGGCCTCAGGTCACTTCACACTTCTGAACCTTGTTTATTCTTTTATGAAACAAAATCAAAGAGGAATTGTTTTTAGGATTTAATATAATCTGTATGGATCTGTGTGTGTGTGCACGCATGCACATATTTCCCTTAGGAACAATGATTTGGTATTTCATAATTAAGTGACTTCGTAGAATATAACTACCGGGAAAAACAAGCATCATCTTTATTATGCAATTTTAAGGTCTCTGATCTCTGCCCATTATTAATATGATTGATTTACCAGAAGCTTTTATAGCGCTTGTTATGTGCTAGGCATTGTTGTAAACACTTTGTAGATGTCAACACTGAATCCTCAGGAGAGCCCTGCAGTGCGGGAGCTGCTCCAGCCTGCGGGATGGGAGGTGCCAGCACGAGTGCGAGACCGCGTGGCCTGGGTCTCCCCGGTAGTGATGGAGATGGGCCTTGAGCCCAGCTGCGGCCTCAGAACCTTTGCACTTGACTTCATTACGACCCATGAACGTGTCACTACTTAGGAATTAATGATTTCCTGAAGCGAGGTAGATGAAAAATAGATTTTGTCTATTAAGAAATAGGCAATTCAAAACTTTTTCTTCCCCTATATCAACTATATTTCAATAAAAAGAGAGGAAAAAAATGAAAACAACTTTTTTTCTTCTGTCTCTAATTAGCAGTTTTGTTTTCGTGACATGGTTTTCTTAATCATTAATTCAAATACTAATGTTATGGAGCATATGACACATAGGTGCCATTTATTGAACACATTCCTTTGGCCCCAAACTGCTAGGAGCTTTTTTTTTAAAAAAAAATATTAATACATAATGGGTTTTTTATGTTGTAAAATATTGTTTATTTTCATTTTTAAGCTATGATATTTTAAAATTATTTATTTTTTCAGTGTTCCAAGTCATTGTTTATGCCCCACACCCAGTGCTCCGTGCAGTAGTACTACCCTCCCTAATACCACCGCCAGGCTCTCCCATCCCCCCACCCCCTCCCTTCCAGAACCCTCGGTTTGTTTCTGTGAAGAGCTTTACACACATTTCCTCCTTTCAAGCCACTGAGGTTGGGTTAGTATGCTTTTTCTCTGTTTACAGATGATAAAACTGCGTCCTAGACAAGTTAAATGACTTGTCCAGGATAGCATGGTCAGTAACAGGCTTCCGCTCTTTCATTTCTCCAGACTCCCATTTGTACCCACTGTGGAAATACTGAGTAAGCACTGGAGGAAGACGATGAACAAGTCCCAGCTCCCTTCCGAGGTCACAGTTAGGCTCTGCTTCACCTTTGCACATGTTTCATCACTCCATATAGTTTGAGTTGTTGTGGGTTTTGATTTGGGGGTTTTTTGGTGGGTTTTTTTTTTTGAAAAGCCTTGTCGTCGTGTGTGCTATTTCCTTAATTCCCGTGAACTTGTCCTCGTGCACCCTGAGGTTAAGAACTGGATCAAGTATGCCCGCTTTGAGGAGAAACATGGTTATTTTGCCCACGCGCGGAAAGTGTACGAAAGAGCTGTTGAGTTCTTTGGAGATGAGCATATGGATGAGCACCTTTATGTTGCTTTTGCCAAATTTGAAGAAAATCAGAAAGAAGTAAGTACACTGGAAGAATTCACTTACATTGCACAGCAGCTTAGGAAAGATTACTTGTCCCACATGTTGAGTTCATTCCATTTTCTTACTTATCCTTAGAAAGAATGTTTCAAAGTCTCTCAAGGAAAACAGCGTACATTTGTGGCTTAGCTGCAGATTGGGAACTGAGCGATTATAGATTGTACTGAGTTCCCTAGTTGTTTTCTGCTTTGCTTAAAATTCAGCCTTTATGTCTATGATGAGAATATTGTGTGTGAACTGAGAGTTCGTCATTGGTCTCCTCATTAAAGGACTTCACAGGTAATTGACACTGGAAAACAGAAGTCCAGAGCCCTTAGAACAGAGAACAGATTTTTGAAATGGAAACAGAGATTGCCTCACAAATAAGTCGGTTCCGGTCTTCCATAATATAAATAATCCCTTAAAGGCACTCAGATACTACAGAACTGAGAGAGGTAGGGTGAGGTCCAAATACAGGGTCTTGCATTTATCATGGTAAGGACTACAGATACTATTCCAGGGCCAGTGGGAAGTACAAAGGGTTCTAAGCAGAAGAGCGGTAGGATGGGATTTATATTCTAAAGACAGCCGGTAGCTAATCTGTGGACACTGTATTGGGAAGAACATGGCTAAAGTGGAAGCAAGGGGACTGTTGAAATGGCCATGGAAGAAATGGAGATAGATGGTGGGGAATGGGGAGAAGAGAAGGGCTGTGTTGAAGTAGTGAAGGTGGGGGATGAGGACGGGAGAGGAATCAAGGAGGACTCCTGGGGCTTGAGGCCTGGGGCTTGAGCAAGCACATGGCAAAAGGTGTTGCTTACGAAGACTGGGAAGACAGACTACGGTTTTGGTGGTGAGAAGCAGGAGGTCGGTTTTGGACCTGTTTAGTCTGAGATGCGGAGATGCTACCCCATTGGCAGTGTCAGGTAGACAATGTGGAGCCCAGAGAAGAGGGTCGGTGCGCCCTGATAAATACCTCAGCAAGGGGAGAAGAAAAGTCTTCCTTTGGACGCTTTGAGACCACAGACTCTAACAAGTAGTATATTATGTCATAATTACCTCCCAAGTTGTGGCTTAAGTGAGAGTATCATGTTGTAGAAGTAATCCTCCTGTCTGCTTTTAGTTTGAAAGGGTACGAGTGATCTACAAGTATGCCCTGGATAGAATTTCAAAGCAGGAGGCCCAGGAACTCTTCAAAAACTATACCATCTTTGAGAAGAAGTTCGGTGATCGACGGGGTATTGAAGACATCATTGTGAGCAAGCGAAGATTCCAGTATGAGGAAGAGGTGAAGGTGAGTGCCGGTGCGGACGCTGAACGCTGCAGGTGGCAGGCCTGTGCTGCGCAGTGAAGCGGGCATCACGGCGCGGAGGCAGCGAGGGTGCCCAGGCGTCGCGCTCCTGCTCACACGCGTGCAGTGACGGGCGCCGGGGCGGCAGCGGTCAGCAGGGCTCGCAGGAAAGCCAGCACGCGGAGCTTGCGTTTGCTCCCCCATCCACGGGTTCAAAGTCGCCGTGTTGGTTGCTGATGGCGCGCCATGGAGCTGGAGCAAAACCAGGGGGTCCACGTGAGCTCATTTCTGAAGATAGAAGAGTCGAGAGATTGAGCCAGACAGGTTTTGTGTGCTCCCTTTTAGTTTAACTGCTTGAGCAAAACACATGCCGTAGATATGGTCTCATTCTCGTCTCCTTATTTGTAATGTACCGTTCTGATTTGAGTTCACGGATAGTAACATTTTCTTTCCTTCACTGGTCTGCTCTGCATCTAAAAACCTTTGCTTAGTCAAATGAATTAGGGTATCGCCAAAGGACCGAGTCTGCTGTTAAATGAGGTCAGCAGGATGTACTCAAGATAAATGACCATTAATTGAGAAAGCAGGTTTCACATTTGTGACCATGATTCTAATTCCACTGTAATTTTATATTTTTTATTTTTTTTATTTAAATTCAGTTAGCCGACATAGAGTACATTAGTTTTTGATGTAGTGTTCAGTGATTCATTAGTTGTATATGACACCCAGTGCTCATCACGTCCCGTGCCCTTCTTAATGCCCATCACCCACTGTAATTTTAAATCTCGACAATGATATGCAATCAGGTATATAAACAAATAGATTTATAAAAGTAGGCATTTAATTATTGAGTAATTATCTTGGGAGTGGTGGTTATCCATGAAAGCGGGCTTGCTGTTGGATACCTGACGAAGAATCTGTCTTGTGTGTTCCTTTCTCTATATCTACAATCTCAGGAATGGTATTTTTTAAGATTTTATTTATTTACTTTAGAGAGAGAGTGTGTGCGAGCATGAGCAGGGGGTGGGGCAGAGGGAGAAGCAGGGAGGGAGCCCAACGCGGGGCTTGGTCTCAGGACCCTGGGATCATGACCTGAGCCAAAGGCAGGTGCTTAACTGAGTGAGCCACCCAGGCGCCCCGGGAGTGATATTGGTAAATGAGATAGGTGCTAAAAAGTTGCTAAAACATAGGAAGTCAATCTAGTGTCTGTTTTTTTTTTTTTTTAACCTCATAGGGTCCGGCAAGTGTAGCTCCTGGTTTGGTTTCTACTCATTAAACTCGTGGTCTTTCTAGGCTAACCCACACAATTACGATGCGTGGTTTGATTACTTGCGCTTGGTGGAGAGTGATGCAGAAGCAGAGACTGTGCGGGAAGTCTATGAGAGGGCCATCGCCAACGTGCCCCCCATCCAGGAGAAGCGGCACTGGAAGCGCTACATCTATCTGTGGGTCAACTACGCGCTCTACGAGGAACTGGAGGCCAAGGTGAAAAGTGGCACTATGCCTTCGCCGCTGACGGCTTCCTCCTGCGTGGCTGCCTCACCCCCACACATACACGTACAGTCCAGGAAACAGAAATTCAGTTCCAAAGTCTCAGCCACAGTTACATATTCTCTCCGCAGCCTTTTAAACTTTGCATACCTGCCATGCACCCCCCCCAGGTGTTTTTTGCTTTGTTGCATTTTGTGTTTAAAGCCCAGGCAGAAGATTATCACTTGGAACTTGCAACCGTGAAGCAGTCTTTAGCTTATTTTGTATCATTTTCTGGGCTGCCTTCTAAGTAGGGATCACAGCTAGATGGCACATCATTGCTTCTAGGAAAGATCAGGTGGGATTTTCAGAAACTGGTTGTGTATAAAGTGGGAAAGACTATCTTTGTGCTGTCAGTCTGAGATTATAAAACATCTTTGTTTCTGCTGTCAGGCGAAAAGCCTTTCTGCAGGTAAGCTCTCAGAGATTGATGACTATCTTATTGGTGATTCTTTAAACCAAAGTTTGATAGCCGCGGGTAGTTCCCGTTTGATCATAAATGATGAAATCCAAGTTTCAGAATAGCACCTGTGACAACAGGGTGGGAGTGTACCTCTTTTCCAGTGCTAGCAAAACTAGCATTAGTAACACACTTCAACACTTGGTGAAAATTTCTTATCCCAAAACAGGATCCCGAGAGGACAAGACAGGTGTATCAAGCCTCTTTGGAATTAATTCCTCATAAAAAGGTATGTTTGCTATAAGTGTTCTGTTCCAAAGTGTCGAAATCCTGCTCCTGTTACTTGAGAAATAATACTTACTCTTTGAATAGTTTGCTGTGCAGGGCTCCTTGGAAAACCTAAGTGAGAACAAACTGTCTCTTTGCCACTGAAAACACAATACAGTCTGGTTGAGAGGAAGCCTGCATTGACAGATGAATAATACAGATAATAATGCAGAAACTCGGAGGAGGGTGGGTAACTGGAGCAGACTGAGTGGAAGGGGGAGACGCACGTCAGAGAGCACAGCACGTCCAGGGAACAACGAACAGGGCTTTGTTGGGGTCCAAGTGGACACAGGCGTGCATGGGTGAACAGCTGTGTGCGAGTTCTGGACGTGGTTGAGACATTATCTCTGCCCTATTTTCCAGCAGGAGAAATCAGTAGAGCTGTTGACTGAGCTACCTTGTAGAATTAGAGATGGTGTGTTCTGCCTGCCCACAAGCACACCCACAAAACAAAGCCAGCTCTCAGGAGGGGCTGCAGGGCCATGCACTGCAGTAAAGTATTTGGGTTACCGTTGGCAACTCTTGTGAAATAAACATCGTATTTGCTTAAAAACAGAAAATACATCTGTCCTAGTTCTGAATATTTAGGGAAATCTAATTGCATGTGGCCTTTTATTAAATTTCTAGCTTTGGTGTAATTGAAACGACTCTTTTAGATGTTTTTTGTGCTCTTGTTTTCTAGTTCACATTTGCCAAGATGTGGTTACTATACGCACAATTTGAAATAAGACAGAAAAATTTACCATTTGCTAGAAGAGCTTTGGTAAGTAAAGAAAGGCTCAAGGGGTGCCTGGGTGGCTCGGTCAGTTGAACATCTGACTTGATTTCAGCTCAGGTCATGAGCTAAGAGTTGTGAGACTGAGACCCATGTTGGGCTGCCTGCTAAGCATAGAGTCTGCTTAGGACTCTGTCTCTGCCCATCTCCCTGTGCTTGCGTGTGCACACTCTCCTTCTCTCTCTGTCAAATAAATTCATAAAATCTTTGGGGGGGGGGGAAGGAAGGATCAAGATGCATCACGGACTTCTCTGAGAAGGAAATTAAATCTTAGTGCTTACGAGTTGGACAGTTCCTACTAAGAATGCGACATAAGTATTCTGCCTTTATAACCTGAGATGTGTCGGGAAATGCATGGTCTTTGAAGAAAAATCAGGTGATAATGTTTAAATTACTCTTTTAACATTGGGAGCTTCATTTGCAGCTGCCAGGTACCCGATCTTTTCCCAGACTGGAAAGGTCTGACGTTAGATCTCATTAGTTAGATCCTAAGTCAGCTCTTGAATAGACTCATCTTGTGCAAAACCTGGGGTATTACATGCACCTCCCCCTTAATAGCTGTTCTGAAGCCTCTTAATAAGATCAAGTGCTGTTGAAATGCAGGTGTCCTTCTGTAAGCCACTCTCGCCCTGGCCGTGTGTGATCACCGCTTTACTTACAGGAGGTTTCATCCGTCTGACATCCATATTCCCTAGGTGCTCCTGAGAAACTAAGTAAAATCCAGAGTATCTGTGCAGACAGTTCTGAGGTCCTCTCTTGCTGAACAGGAAGCAGTGTGGACAGTGGGGTACCACAGATGGAAAGAATGGCTTGCCAGGTTCTTCCTCAGCAGAGAACAGCTGCTGGGAGAGGTCGGCGAAGTCTATACACAGGTTGAACCCACATATCACAGTGGTTTGATCATTTTATTTTCCAGGGAACTTCCATAGGCAAATGTCCAAAGAACAAGTTATTTAAAGGTTACATAGAATTGGAGCTGCAGCTTCGAGAATTTGACAGATGCCGGAAGCTTTATGAAAAGTTCTTGGAATTTGGACCTGAAAATTGTACTTCTTGGATTAAATTTGCGGAATTAGAAACAATTCTTGGTGATATTGAGAGAGCCCGGGCAATCTACGAGTTAGCCATCAGTCAGCCACGCTTAGACATGCCAGAGGTGAGAATCTCGAGAGGAACATGATTTTGTGTTAGGTATTTCCCTAGTATCACTTTAGGTGACCACCTACGTGTTGTGCATTTTAGAGTATAAAGATATACTCACCTGTAGTCTTGTCTAATTGGATTAGAACTTTACTTTGCTTATATGAGAAGGATGGGAGTGGGAGAAGCAGCCGTCTGATAGGATGCCAGAGCCCACCAAAGCCTCATGATGATACCAGGATGAGTTGGGATACAATGGGGCGGGTGACTGGCTCTCTTTCTCCCTTCTTCAAACAGAAGGCTAAAAAAGGGGGATGAATGGGACAGGGATGGCCAGGCAAGGAAACAGGCAGCAGGCAGCTCTGACTGGAGAACAGGGCGGACGAAAGCTGAGACTGCACGTCCCCAGATTCTCCTGGCACAGTTTTTCCGACATTGGGTCAGCAAAAGCAGCTCTATCTAAACTAGGATAGTCCTGAAATTAAACTGCCACTGTCCTTGGCCTGTTCGAGGACCTGAAATTGTCCCCTTCCGTTTAAGCTTAAGCCACACGGTGGCGCCATACCACAGCTTGGACCGGTGTGAGAGCCACTGTACTCAACCAGCGTCTGTGTTAGTCTTGCCCTAATGTGACTCTGCGTCGAACGGCTTGGGTCCCATCAGCTGCATTAGGGCCAGTCTTTATATATAATGGTTCTGTCAGTTGGCCTAAGCTCCCAGCACTCCCGGCCCCATGTTGCTCCATCCTTGTTCTCTGACAGGCAGTACCCAACAGGTGCACTGCTGTTTGCTCAGTAGTTGTTGAGGTGAACTCAGTCCCATCAGGGAGTTTACAGTGGAGGTAAGAAGCGTATCTCCCGGCCAGTCTGGGCATGGCTTCTCCCAGCAATGTCAGCTTTATGTGAAAGGATCATGGCAGGGCATGGGAGACTTGGCAAGTCTGAGCTTTTCTTGATAATTCCAGCATTAAAAAAACTCTGACAGAGAATTCAAAAATGAATCCAAAGACTTTTATCTCAATGTAGAATGGTAGCCAAGGTTTGGCCGGCTTTTAAATGCCGCTGTTCTGTCCAGGTGCTGCCTGTTCTTTATTCACAGACGCACTAGGTTCCTGGATGGCCTGGGTTAGAATGGTAATTAAGCTCAGCTTTGGATAGGGGCATGTTGCTCTTTAAATGTCAAGGCTGACTTATTAAGTTCTCTTTCCTAGGTGCTTTGGAAATCATATATTGATTTTGAAATTGAACAGGAAGAAACTGAGAGAACACGAAATCTCTACCGAAGATTGCTTCAGCGGACACAGCATGTCAAGGTACTCACACTCTGCTGATAAGCTGTGGTCTTGCCCAAATCAGCAGTCCTGAAGGAGATCCCGTATCTCGGTACTTCAGGTGTTTCAGGGGTGTGTGTGTGTGTGTGTGTGTTAATGCCTTTCCTGCTTTTAGAAAAGAGCCCATGAGTTTCAGAGACTTTGGAATATAAAGCTTAGACTAGGTCAGTATTTACACTGCATGGGAGAAACTTAAATATTACAAGACTGAATAAAAAGTTAAACTCCTTTCAGGATCTTAAGACTATTTCGGTCACTTAATTGGATATAGAAGCACACTGCTTCAGCATTACTGCAGCATATAATCATTGTGTTCTTTGGAATACTACAGATGAACACAGTATGTTCAGTCGTCATTAGAAATTAGCATTATTACATGATCTTTTTCTGGATGCCATGGTTAATTTGCTTCCGTAATACTTTTTCTTAAGGTATGGATCAGCTTTGCACAGTTCGAGCTGTCTTCAGGGAAAGAAGGAAGTTTGGCTAAATGCAGACAAATTTATGAAGAGGCTAACAAAACCATGAGGAACTGTGAAGAAAAGGAAGAAAGACTCATGTTGCTGGAATCATGGCGAAGCTTTGAAGATGAATTTGGAACACTGTCAGATAAGGAGAGAGTAGACAAACTCATGCCAGAGAAAGTCAAGAAAAGAAGAAAGGTCCAGGCCGATGATGGGGTAAGAGCTGAGCCCCTGGAACTGGTCATCTCATGTCAGATGAGCAGAATGCATCTGGCTTTGAAATTTGTCCTTCTAAGCGCCATACGTGCCATCTGAGCATGGGAGCAGATAGCCTGGAGTGGGGAGACACTTACAGCGTGGCTACCATGGGAACACAGAGCAGCGTGTATAGTCCACTCAAGGGTGGAGATAGGAGATGGCTGGCAAAGGCTTCTGGGAAGTGGTTGATTCCAGGAGCTATATGAAGTGTGATATGTCTGGAGCATTGAGCAGGAGGTCAGATTGGAGGGAAACGAATCTCAGCTTTCAGGTAGGACCCAAGCTGGAGACTTGGTAAGCTATAGGAAGGCTCTTATGCACAAATGACATGATCCAGTAGTTGGCATCTCCTGCAGCTCTACTCAAGGGGCTTGGATCGGAGGACGTGTGCAGAGACTGTTGTAAGCAGAGCAAGTGATGGTGCTGGAACTAGGGCAGTATTTAGAAAGCCAAATCAGTGACCAATTTGAGGTAGGGCTGTAAGGGCAGGGAGTCAGAGTAACAGTGCACAGAGTTATGGCTTTCGCTACGAAGTATTAAGTCTTTAAAGACTTAAAATCTTAGAAAACTACAAGATGGAGGAGGAGATACGGAGTATCTTCTTAGAGCTGTGCCTTCATTTTTAGGATCTTCTCCCACTGGTTTTCAGCTCTGTGAGCTCCACTTGCAGCAACACCAACTCCAAGCTACTTTTTTTATTCAGTTAATATACCGTGTACTGTTAGTTTTCGAGGTAGACTGACTCATCAGTGCTTGTTCCGTCCCGTGCCCTCGTCCGTGTCCATCGCCCAGGTGCCCAGCAGCTGCTTGCTCGCCCCAGTCTGCAGGCCCCGCCTGCCTTCTTCCTGTGGTGGACGTGGATGTTTTATCAATGAACATTAAGTTGAATTTGAAACTCTGGGGTTTTGCAGTGAAAATTCTCCACTTTAATGAACAGTGTATTTCAGCCACGTGTTGGCTTATCTTTTGTTTTACTTTTATTCCATAGTCTGATGCAGGCTGGGAAGAGTACTATGATTACATCTTTCCGGAAGATGCTGCCAACCAACCCAACCTCAAGCTGCTGGCCATGGCCAAACTTTGGAAGAAACAGCAGCAGGAAAAGGAGGCTGCTGAGCACGACCCAGATAAGGACATTGATGAGAGTGAATCCTGATGTTCTTGGTCATATTCATAAATGTTTTATTATTTTTATAAATCAGTCAGAACTCTTGTGACTCCGTAAGTTTTTGTATATTTCACCATTGGAGTCTTTGATAGCTACTTTTTGAATTATTTTTAAACTGCTCTTGGGTTAGTGAGAAGTGGGGGTTGCAAGTAAATTTTTTTAACCACTGGATTTATGAGTCCAAGCCTTTTTTTTTTCTGTCCACATCACACGTTAGGAAATCTAGCTTTCCACTATTTTAGATAGACCTGCACTTTTGAAAGTGTTTTTCAAGAAGTGTTCAAGTTACAGTCTACAGTAACGTTTACAGTGGTTTTTTCCTGCTTGTCTTCTTGTAAAGATACTTAGTGCACTCACCCGAAACCTCTAACCTGACATCTTTAGTCACAGACTCGAGTCCCATTCCCAGCTGCCAGTTGGTGATCTACAACGTAATCTTTCAGTTTCTTTATTCACGTGGGCGTCTGCCAACTCATTTTGAAGATTACATTAGAAATGGAATAAACCTGGCACGTCATGACTGCTCAATAAAATGTTCGTTCCCAGCCACTTTCCTAAACGTTCGATCTTTGTAGAACTGAATGTGCTTGGATTAATTTAACTTCTGAATATCCACACCTTCTTAACAGTGCCCATTAGTACTACATGTTTTTGAAAACACTAGTTGGGAAATTTATAGATACTGTTTTTCCGAACAAGGTCTTTTTGTTACCAAGATGTTTTACTCAAATTTCAGTTACGCTGTAATCAGTTTCCCCAACAGGCTGAGCTCTGTAATGGCTTACAGAATAGTAAAACGTGCTGTGAAGAACACTGCCCCCTACTGCAGTAAGTTTGGGAAACCCCAGATTAAGAGTTGAGCCTTATTAATCAAATCTCTTTACAGTTCAGCTTCTGAGAGCCTTGGACTCATTACTGTACAAGATGAACCCAATGGCAATGCTGGAGGGTTTTCCAGCCTTTCTGGACAAGGGAATCGTCTCTACCTGGACTAGGAGGAAACACCCCCCAGCATGTTACAGCAAAAAGTAGCTACTGTAATCCAGGATATGTTTAACTTACGCTTGGTTTAGAATATGTGAAAAACCCCAAAGGTAACCAACTCTAATGCCAAAAAAGAAAACTTTAAGTAGCACAGAGATAACATATTTGTTGACACATTGCTCATATCCTCAAGCAAAAAATACTTGCCTTAGTTAACTGATCTGATTATTTTCATTAATCTGGCCTGATTTCTCAAGCCTATTTTTTCTTGTTTTGTTCACTGCACAAGCCATTCGACTCAAACTATTATCTTCAACAGTATTTTTTCACCTGGAAGGGCAACTATCAAATTTATTATCTGCAGATTTAACTGCGGTAAAACTTACTAAATTTACAAAAATATTAAGGAATTTAAAAAGCAATAAAATAAAAGGAATTTTAAAAAGTTAGTCAGTATGCTACTATATTGTATCTTGAAGATAAACTAGTGTTTGAGGGCAGAGGCAGCTAGGATGGCCAAGATCTGAGACACACCTGTTCAGCCTCCGTGCTTCCTGGCTCTGGACCAGTGTCACCCCAGCTGCTGGGTATCGCATGGGCCCTGCCTGTGGAGTACTGAGGTCTGTCTGGTTGGCCAGGAGGAACAATTCTGATTTTAATACCTTTTGGCTTTTAATACCTTTTGGCTAAGTGCAGAGTCAAGGGGTGAGATGAAAGCAGGCCAAAATGCTAATATAAGCATAGAAATTAATGGTCAGGTTCCTAATGTAAACATCTACCACCACTTTCTGGCTAGTGCCAGCATGAAATGCGTGAAGGAAAAAAGCTTACCCTCTCATGGGAGAACGTGAAAGATACCGCTTATCCTCAACTCCACCAGAGTAAGTCCTTTCACAGGCAGAAGCTTTTTATTTTCTCTGGGGTTTTCTTCAGCCACTTCTTTTACTCACTGGATATTTTCAGATATTACGAGTAAAGAAAACTATACATGAAACTACATGGGTGGTCCATGACCTAGTTTTATGGCCCTTCTTTTGGAATTGGGTTCTTTTACCCCTTTAAAGAAAATTCAGTGTTACATTTTCATAGGCAGGATTTAAGCAAAGTAGTGTGAGGTTAGACAATGAAAAGACCTGGGATTAACAGTATGAAAACAAGTATCACGCTTCGAGCACACATTCATAGTCTACAGTGCATTGTATTATACATCTTAGATTTATACATTTCATATATGCTTTTAAAGCTTCAATTAACATTTGATACAAAATAAAAAATATATATGCAGCAGTGGTTCTCAGGCACAGAATTTAGGAGGAGACGGGAGCAAGTTTTTTCCCTAATAGATAGTGAATATTATGACCCAAAATAGTGGAATGTTTCCGTCTGACATAGCTGCCTTTTTGATTGAATTTTATTACCGTGAACAGCTTTAGTAGGTATGATATTGCAAAACTGGAAACAATGAGACTGCAATTTATAACCTGTGTTTCTTGAAGTCTGTAAGACCTAAATGATTACTTTTCTCCTAATAGAGCTCCAAGATCATCCAGTGAAAATAATATTGTCCATAAAGTATTTGGAGCATCAGCCTAAGAACCACTGCCCATGGTTATTCAATGTCTTCAGGCCTCACAGGATGAGGTAATGGTATGATGGATTTCTTCTCAGTGTCTCTGGAAAGTGCTTTCCTCATATCTGTTAGGAAGCAAAATTTAATGTAAGTACCTAAATACCAAAATACCTTATGTGGAAGTGTATATGTAGAGTTCCCATAAGAGGTTTTTTCCCCTACCCCCACATTTACTAGGTGCTCAGAAAATGTTTTTAAGTGAGACTCCCAGGCACAAGTATTCAGCTCTACATACCAGTGTTCTTTTGACAAAATCTTAGTAAAATTAACATGCCTATATGTAACATAATAAAACTGACGGTAATTAACCATTGGTTGATGTAAGTTAACGGGTGGTAGGTTCATGAAGGCAGATTAAAGGAGATTTAAATATTACAGCTCAAATCTAAAAAATTGGGTCCAACAAATACAATTCTTTTCAAATTATTAAAATGACTAAAGTGTAAGAATGAATGTAAATGTTTCATCTTCTTTTGGGGGATACTGCCACAAAAGGGAGCTCACCATAGGCGTCCTCGTCGGGCTCCCCGTTGCTGGCCGAGTAGTACTCGATGACCGTCCTGTACACACTGTAGCCCAGCTGCTTGTACATGTTGACCGCAACCTGGTTAGATACTCTTACGAAGAGATCGACAAAAAATCCACCCTTTCTGCGTGAATCAGGGAGAAAAGGCAAAATGTTAGAATGTGAGGAGTTCTAGAAAATACATTGTTTTAAAAACACTTGTTTTTAGTTGGCTTTGACTACTAGTCAAAGAACGGAAATAATAGGACTTTGCAGCTGATTACCTTGTATCCATTTTTATTACTGAGGATTTATGACAATTACTTGGAGGTATAAAGATGATTTTGTTAGCATACAAGCATTTTAAAACTTGTATTTTCTTTAAAAGATAAACTTTTAAAACATTTTTTTAAAACCACAATTCTCTCTTTAAAAAATTACTGTGTATTTTACATCACAGTAAATGACACGCTCATTTTATCAACTAGTGACACGGTATTTTCACCCATATGTGCAAACTAAAGGTTTCGAGCAATAACAAGCATCTGTGTGGCCGTGGCCCACACATAACAACGGAACATAAGCTGCCTGACACCACAGCCCTAAAGCTGGTCAGTGACAGCCATCCCCCTCCTCCTTCCCCAGAGGTCTTACTAAGTCCTGACTCTTATTCTCATTAGCTGTCGGTTTTTGCTGTTGATTCACCACCTAGTAGTGTTTCCTATTTGTGAATCTTATGTAAATATTATTGTACTTTGCCTATCCTTTGGTGATTTGCCCCTCTCAGTAATGGGCGAGTCAGCCTGGTGTAGCTGGATCTTGTTCATCTTCCTCTTTTTAGCACTCCACTGTGTGGATGAATATGCTAGAAGTTGTCCGTGGTCCCACAAACATTTTGGGTGTTTACTATTAAAAACTATGCTGCTATGAATATTTTTATTGTATGTCGAATGATACAATATCTAAGGTCTACAACTCTTAGCGGCATTTTCCGCTTTTTTAGGTAGTACCCATTTCTCAGTCTGCTTTCACTCCCAGAGGAGGGGAAGACTCCATTTCCACAGAGACAAGGCTTGGTGCATTTTTGTTTTTAAAAATCTTCTAACTATCTCAGGGTAGTTTGAATTGGCATTTCTCATTACTAATGAGGCTATTTTTGTAGGCCATTTAGATTTCTCATTTTTCAGTCCCTATTGGTCGTTCACAATTTTTTTCCTCCCCCCACCCCAGCTGTGGTTCTCTGTGTATTCTGGGTAGTTGACATTGTGTAAAGGATTGTTGCAAATTTTTTTCCCAGTTTGTGGCTTGACCTGTTATTATCCTTATGTAACTTTTGATGAACAAAGTTACTTAAGTGAAGTTGCATATGAGCCTCTCTCCTTTACAGTCAGACTTTTTATGGCTTATTTAAAGTTATTTTCTACCCTGAGGTCGTGGATATGCTCTGTATTACTTAGAAAGGCTTTTGAGTTTTGTTTTTCACATGTAGGTTTTTAATAAGTCTGGGATTGATCTGTATGTGATAAGGCAGTAATCTGGGAAGTTTTTTTCCCCATGTGGTTATCAAGACAAGCCACCATCCTTACTGAAGAGTGTATCCCTTCCCTGTTGCTCTGCAGTTGCCTCCTCTGAGGTATATCAGAATTCACATATCCCTGGGTCTGTTCCTCAACCCTGTCCCCCTGGTCTAGACAAGTACTCCAGCACTGACACACAGCTCGCCCAGTACCGCTTCACACCTGAGGGGCAGACCTGACCATTTCGTTTCAGTGCTTGTCCCCTTCCATTCCCCTGTAAGCTTCAGAAACAACAAGTCTCAGATGTGGGTTGCACTTAGTTTGGCTCCGTGGATCAAACACCAGCGTAGCCCTCCCTGCCACCGACCCCGTTCTCTCTCCACTACCAGAGATCATCTTTTCTGTCTCTCGGGAAGGTGTTAGAACCTTCAGAGCAGCCCTGCACAGCTTTTGTTAGAATTTCTCAAAGGGCTTAATGTATTTTGATGCCATTGTAATTAGCATCTTTTCCTAAATTTTACTTTTTGTATAGAAATGAAATGGGATTTTATACTGTCGAACAACTCTGCTTAACTTTTATTCTGGACATTTATTTGTAGTTTCTTGTGGTTTTCTGTTTGTACAATCTTGTATGTACAAAATTTGAGTGCTGTTTCTTTTATTTTTCTTGCTGCACTGTGCTGTCTGGATTTCCAGTAAATTACCGAAGATGGGTTAACTGTAGGCATCCTTCCTTGTGGAAAGCATTCACTGCTAATATTTACTACAAATTTTTGGTAAATGTTCTTTTTTAGGTTAAGGAAGTTCTCCTCTTGTATTTCCTATGTTGCTAACCATTTTTAATCAACAGGATTTTATCAAAGCATTTTCTGCACTTAGTTGTTCTCCTTTAATCTATTAACATGGTGGAACACGTTTACAGATTTTCTCATGTTAAAACAACATTCCTTCCCTGATAAGCATCCTTTCTATGAATTGCCGAATCCGTTTTGCTATGAGTTTTCTGGGGCTTTTGCATCTATAAAGACGGACATATTTTCTTTCAATTTTCATTCCTCATATTTCTTGTTGGGTTTTCTTACGTAAGTATTAGTTGAAAAATGCTTTTTTAGTTTGTGTAAAAGTGAACTTGTGGTCGTTACGCTTCTTAAAATAGTTGGTAAAATTTTGTCAGAGAAGCCATAGCTTTCTGGAAAAGATTTTTAGATACTGACTGTAGCCTGTTGAGGAAGAGGGTCTGCCTGCAACCTATTTTTGTACTGCTCTCCAGCTAAAAACAGTTTCCTAAATTTTGAAAGGGTGTTTAATACACACACACACACCCTAGATACACTAGCTGGCCTTTATTATAAAGGCTAAATATCTGGCCCAGAAAAGTAATCACCCCTATTCTGTGTGTTCCATCAATTAGAAAAAAATTACGTTCAAATCTCCCATTATGATGCTTACTTATTTCTCCTCATACTTTTATTAAGTTTTGATTTTTACTTTGAATTTATCACTGTGTACATAAAACTTGTAATTCTTAAATCTTCCTGATGCATTAAATCTTTTTACCTATAAGCAATGAGCCTTTTTTACTCTGATAATTATTGAACTATTATGTGACTATTGTTAATAAGTATACCAATTGTCTTTTGGTTAGAATTTGCATAATTTTAAAAATTTCTTTGTCTTTGTCCTTAATCTTTACATATATTTCCTGTAAATACAGTTCTGACAGTGTCTTTATTTTACTGTTATAAGAACATTTTGATATAAGGTTTTTCCTTTTAATAAATCTTAAATGTACATTATTGTTTACTACAAGCAAATGTACAGCAAACTATAGCGCTTATTCATTCTGTTTAACTGAAACTTTAAGCCTGCTGATTAGTAACTTCCCATCTCTCTCTCCTCTGGTTTCTGGCTACTACCATTCCACTCTTTGATTCTCCAGATTTAACTGTTGTAGATATCTCATATAAGTAGAATCACACAGCATTTGTCTTTCGGTGGTTGGCTTCACTTCGCATAATGTCTGTCCTCAGGTCTTTATCTTTTAACTGGAGTCCATTAACATTTAGCCTTGTCTTTACTGATTACGTTTGGATTCATAGCTAACATCTCATTTCAGGCTTTTTGTTTTACCACTTTTCCCTTTTCTGTCTTGTTTTTAATGTATACAGCTAAAAATACATGTATGTATGTAGATAGGTGCACACAAACACTCACAAATCTAAGCAACTATTCCAGAGCAATGAAGATTTAGAAACTGGAAGAGATGGGAGCTTAGTCGTTTTCTACTGAGAGGATCAATCCCCTAAGTACACAAAATCGTATGTGTTAGGTGATAGCTAATTAGAACCTATTTCTTAACTCCCTGTCCACTATATAATAATGCTATCTATTCAAAGACTTTTCAAAAATATGTATAAAAATTTTCAAGGACTAGAACTAATTTATTTTTCAGCTAATACTATTTTCTCTCTTTCCTAAATAAGCTCAAGTTCCTCTTGCCGCCAACTTGGCCCAGAGTATTTTCAGGCCATGGCTACCTCTTTAAAACTTAACTTTTTAAATCCATTAAGTGGAAACCTCAAGAGCCTTTCTCAGCAAATATCCCCTTTCCTTTATACTTCTAGGCCCTTAAAAGTAGAGAAAAAAATAAATGGCAGCTTGACAACTGATTAAACATACTTAGAATGGGAGCTGGCAGGAGTATTTTAATTATATTACTTTTATCTCACATATGAGGATGTTTGACATACACAACTGGTCCTTTTTAAAAAAGCCCTAATGCTGGCAGTTCCCAGACTGTGCTCCAGAGTGCCTCAAGGCAGCCCGGACTCTTAGAGGTGCTACAGGGTATTTCATGTTTGGGGGAAACAGACAAACCCTTACATGACAGCCACTAGTGAACTGCTCGTCCGATGTCATTACAAATGCACATCACATGGTGTTAAGTCTCTTCTGATGACAGAAGTCATCAAAGGTTTTATGAAGTCAGGTTTGGGCAGTTCTGTGACTAAAAAAAAAACCCAGTACCACAAGAAAATCAATATGAAATAAGCATGCAGGTGTTTATGTCAAACCTGTTTCCAAGCTTAAGGAAGTCATGCAGTGCCCCAAAGGCACGTACATCTCATTAGTAGGTAACCACAGTTATTCAACAATGAAATGAAAATATTTTTTCTTTCAATTTATTTTTTCGAAACAGCTACTAGTCTGTTAGGCCATAAATATTTACTAAGCAGTTGGGGCATAACTGCTTAAGTCTAAACTGAGGGATTTTCTTTTTGCTGCAGGAGCACTATGAAAAAAAAAATGCCAAGGGTGATGTTCGCAGAGAATTTGGAAGCATCTGCCACAGGGGCAAGAACGCTAAAAAATCCTCCAGGGCTAGTCTTTGATTTCATGTGTTACCCAGCAGCTAAGCCCAGGGCAGGTGATCGACTTTGCCTCAATTCTCCTCAATGACAGAACAGGGACAGCGTCACTACTCTGAGTATGTGAATACACGAAT
>PITA01017507.1:21802-43210 GCA_004023965.1 Spilogale gracilis | reverse complement strand
CAGCACCTTGCTTCCCACACCGTACATACTTCACTACGTCGTTTCGCTTGTGTTGCCTCTGAGCGTTGCGAGTGGTAGGCACCATCCGGGCTTCGTTCTTGATTGTCTGTCCCTGAGCTATTTCAGAAGCAATGATGATACTTCAATGAGTGATATCCAGGAAAATAGACAGTAGGCACGGGGCTGCTGAGGGTTGCTTGGGGAGTTTTGCAGAAAGGGAGGGCAGTGTGGACAGTATCATTTTTCCCTGCTGTATTGTAGGACAGCTTTGGGTAATCTGGATCTCTAACATTAGATTGTTATTCATTTTTGATTATTTTTACTGCTTCCTGAATTTAAACAAAACCCAAACAAAGTAAGTGTAGTATAAATGAATAGATGGCTCGATGACAAACACTTGTACTAAATTCCTGAGTGATTTTTCTGCCCTCCAATGCTGCTTCACTTTGATATTTGACATTAGGGCATCTTCTGACATTCATTGTGTTTCTAATCTTTCCCTGTAAACGTTGGGAAGACAAAAGATCAATGCATGGTTTTCCCACTCTTCCCTCTGGGATAATCCTTCATTATGGAGGCACATTAGAAGTACTGCTTTGAATGTAAGGTATGGTGGTAGTTATCCATTTGAACTCACTTTCCATATTCAGTTTGATAGAACATCTCCTTCAGCCTGTAGAGGAATCTCTGTTTATTTGATTTACTCAGTAGAAAATTCTTAGTTTCTCCTGAAAACATGTGTTTGTGAAGTTGCAAATTCCCAATAACTCTTTATTCTAATATAATTTCACACTACCCACCGGTGATATTTGATAAATAGCTTAATTAGGTTTGATCCAGTGTTCCATTTTTAAAAAATACTTCAAAACAAAGAGTAGAAATCTATGTATATCAACTTAAATCATGAACTCTGCTTAGTGTGAGCTGTAAGTAGTCATTGAATTCCTGCAGTATGTGAAAGCATCGAAGCAGTTTATTTCTTAAATAATTAATGATGAAAATAAGGAAACAATAAATCCTGAGTCATTTGAGTTTCCCTGGGCCTCACCAGCCCGTGAGTCAGACGGTTCCTCTCAGCAGGCACGCGGCATGTTTCTTCTGACCCTCACCCCGCATGTGAGACCTTGATCCGAGGGAGGAGGCTTAACCCGGGGTCATCACCACGGTGACATGTGGCCGTCCTCCTCCCGCATCCAGGCCCCTGTGGCTGGCGCCTCTCCCTCTGCCCCAGCGGGCCCGTCCTGCGGCTGCACTGCCCGCCCTTGTGCCTCAGGGCCCGAGTTGTGCTGTGGGCGCACAGGTGGGAGAAAGCCTCTCTCCTCCGCGGCCTCTGTCACCAGAGCATCTGCTCAGAGATCCTTGTGAGAAGAGCGCCTTCTGTCTCTTCTCCGCTGGTGCTCAGATACAAGACCCCAAGAATTAGCACAGGCCTGCCCCCTTTCCCATACTGCCCTCCCCTCTCTTTCCATTTCTGCTTTCATGACCTTTGATTTCGGTGCACTCCAGCTCCTGAAAGTAGACGCCCCGACCTCAGACAGACCCTGCGTCCTGGCCACAGCCAGATGAGGCGCCTGGTGTGTGGGGGAGAGGAGGCGGGGACCCCCGGCAGAACACTGGGAGGGTAGCTTGGTGGATTTTGAGAATGAAGGGCTAAGTGGCAAAGTGGCCATTTCATACCTTGAGAGTTATTCAGACCTTTAGCATAAAGCACCATGAAACGAGTTCTGCCTCTTTTCTCCCTGGACTGAGGCTTTTGCGGCCAGGCAGCCGTTAATGTACCCGTAGGTTTTCCTCAGTTGCATCAGCAGGAGATGTGGAAGAGTTGTTTTCAGGCTTTAAGACATACCCTGAAAGGTGTACTTTTATCTCTTTCACCGAGTCCTTCATCGTGGCTTGTTTTCATCAACACTGCCTCTTTCTCAAGACCTAAAACAGAACCAAAAACATTCTGGCTGATTGAAGATTGCAGTTGTTCATAGAAGGGCTGCGGGCCTTTGGGACTTGGCGTCTGCACACACAGGACACTTGGCTCTGGTATGATGCCTCCATCCCATTGGTTACATCTTTCTTTAAAGAAATAGGATAGTCTTTCTCCCTGTTCGGAAAGTAAGCCATTTAAGCAAACTTTATTCTACCCGTGAAGCCCACTGATGTGCTCCAAGAGTCAGAAACCATTGCGTAGATTTTCTTGTCTCTAGGTTTGTAGTGATACGAAGAGATTTTGATCACCAACTCAGAGTGTTTTGTGTGGAAGAGGGCCCAGTGCTCCTTGGTGAGCCCGTGGCCGCTGTGATATTGTGATTTATAATAAATACGTATTTGGTCAACATCTCGTGTCTGGCACAGAGCTCCTAAAACCTTTATAATTTCCTGGGTGATGAGAGGAACAAAGGTGTGTTTGTTATGTTAATGAGGTAACCCTAGGACCCAAATCTAAGGATGGAGGCTGATTGCCATGTGATTAGAGGGTTAGAACTCAGTCCCACTCCCCTGACCTCCAGAAGAGGGGAGAGGAGCTGGAGGTTAGATCTGGCACTAGTGGTCAGTGATTTAATCAATCGTGTCTATATGAGGAACCCCCCTAAAAATCGAAGAGGATTGGGTTCAGAACCTGCTGGATTGTTGAACACATGGAGTGTGGGGAGAAGGGCACACTCAGAGAAAATGTGGAAGCTCTGAGCCCTTTCCCCACACCCTTCCCTGCGCATCACTTCCTTCTGACTCTTTCCTAGTTCTATCCTTTTCTAATAAACCAGTGATCCAGGAAATAAAATGTTTTTATAAGTTCGCTGAGCCACTGCAGGGAGGTTGCTGGGACCTTGGATGTATAGTGGTTAGTCAGACTGAACTGGTGATTGTTAGCTTCAGGGTGCCTATGTGGGAGCTGGGGGGACAGTCCTGTAGGACTGAACCCTTAAGCTGTGGGATCGGATGCTGTCTCCAGCTAGAGGGGGTCAGAGTTGAGCGAGTTGAAGGATGCCCTGCCGGTGTCTGGAGCATTGCTTGCTCGTTGGTGTGGGGTAAGCCTTCCCCCTCTCCCTAACCACCGTGTTGGAACTGGTGACCAGAACACCTTCAGTCACCATGTTTTGTGGGAGGAGCTTTGCACGGTGGAGCGGGTCATCGTATCTTCATTTGCAGCTGTGGTCATTCAGTGCCCACGGTAAGCCACCATCTCTGGGACTCTCCGTTGCAGAAGTAACCGTGACTCTAGGTGACAGCATGTTAGTAGAGGCCGGTGGTGTAGCGGAGGGAGGCCGTAGCTCTGTCTTGGAGCAGGGAGCCCAGAGGCCTTCCCGGAGAGCGGGACACTGAAACCGGACTTCACGCAATAGCAGGGCGTTAGTGAGACAGGAACACGTTCCAGGTGAAGCTTACACTGAGCTGCACACAGGGTCGGCAGACCCGTGAAGAGAGGAGGTGGTTCGTGGCCATTAGAGCATGGAGGACCTTACGCACTCCACAGAGGGGTGGTTCTGTCTGAAGAAGGAAGCCCTTGACGGGTCTTAAGTGAGGGGGTGAACCCTGGGGGCCGGTTGGGCAGATGGGCTGGGAGTGGGGAGAGGACGCGTCTGGCCCGGGCCGGGGCTAGTGTGATGGGAGTGGGCATCGCAGAGGCTGAATGCAGCCCGTGTTGTCCTTCCAGGTACCTGATCCCTTGCAACCACATGATGCTGAGCCAGAAGTGGGCCGTGAAGGAGAGAGATTGCTACTCTGTGTCTGCGGCCAAGCTGCTCGCCCTGACCCCCGTCTGCTGCTCCAGCGGGATCACCCTGACCCTTGGCACCCAGGAGAGGGATTATATTCTCTGGTCGAAGTGTACGCATGAGAGTTCAGGTAAAGAGAACTGGCTAGTGGATGATCTGTAAATGGAAGGATGCCAGATGCCATTCCTCCTTGGGATGTGTGTCTCCTTGGGCAGACGGGGAATAAGGCCGTGCATCCCATTTCTTTTACGAATGCCTGGGTGGTGGTCTTCTTCTGCTTCATCCGGAGTTATGGCTACTTGTAATCAGTGTGCGTTGAAATGATCACCAGTCCCCAGGTCAGTGTTCCCAGACTTCTACTTTAACTAGGCTTTCCGATGGCCTCCTCAGAGTTCAGATACGGAAGCATGTACCAGCAAGCCTTTTTAAACAGAATTGGGGTGGGATGTGGAGATGGTTATAGCTAAGACAGGACTAGCCCCTATTTTAATATCCAAAATGACTCGCTTGTGGGTGCTTGCCTGCCAATAATGTATCATTGTAAGACTTAACATTTGTGAAATGAAGGGCGCCTGGGTTGCTCAGTTGGTTAAGCATTTGCCTTCAGCTCAGGTCCTCATCCCAGAGTCCTGGGATCGAGCCCCGCATCGGGCTCCTTACTCTATGGGAAGCCTGCTTCTCCCTCTCCCACTCCCCCTGGTGGGTTCCCTCTCTTGCTGTCTCGCTGTCTCTCTCTCTCTGTCAAATAAATAAAATCTTAAAAAAAAATTGGGAGATGGTAGCAGTATCTGATTCATTGGATTGACCTACTGTGTTTTTTTTTTTTAAATATTCTGTTTTTTTAAAAATAGGAGTTAGAGTACTTGTGCTATTTGCCAGCTACAGTTGATCTTATGCAAGTAGAATTTAAATGGTCACCTGGATCAGCCTTGGCCTTCAGGCAGGCAGCTGCAACAAGGGGGCATTTGTTCATGCGTGGTGGTCAGAGGGCTGCTTTAGTTCAGGGAGGTTCTGCCTGACCTGTGACCACTAGGGAAGAGTTCAGCCCTGGGACTGACCCCCAGTGTTTCCAGTCTGTATTCTGATATCGCCCCAAACAATGTCATCCTGTCTACCCAGGTATCATCCTGTTTAATAGAACATATTTCATCTAAGAGCAGGCTCTTTGACTAAGAAAATATCAGGTTATTCGGTTGAAGTGTACTTTTTTTTTTAAGATTTTATTTATTTATTTGACAGAGAGAGACACAGCTAGAGAGGGAACACAAGCAGGGGGAGCGAGAGAGGGAGAAGCAGGCTTCCTGCCGAGCAGGGAGCCCGATGTGGGGCTCGATCCCAGGATCATGACCTGAGCTGAAGGCAGATGCCCAATGACTGAGCCACCCAGGCGCTCCTGTAATTGTTACTGATTAAGGTTGTCTCATTGATTCTTTAAAGAAGGATACAGTGTATCATGGAAATTAATAGTTTGTTAATGTGGCAGGGGAACAAGTTGTATTTTAAAGATATTTTCCTATTAGGTAAACTAGTACGGATATTGTCTATTTTCCTGCCAATAGTCATTTTTTAGAACCTATTTGAAAATTGATGTCCTTTTTATTTACTAATAAGAAAACTGTTTCAAGACTGATTCTGGGGCTGACCTTGCTGCAGAATTCAAAACTTAAGTTAAGGAAGCGATTACTGAGTACTCACAACTTCGGCCACAGTCTTTCCCTGTCATCATATTTAATTCTCTGAAGAAAGTAGTGCTTCCACTTTACAGATGAAGAAGCATACTCAAGGAAGGGGCTTCATCCAGGGCTCACAGCTGATAGGTCCTCTGAACCCCAATTCCACATTCTTTCCACTCTTCTGCTCTGTGGTTGCTTTCCAGTGGATGGGTGGCCTGATGGGTGGATGGTTGCACAGGTCAGTGGGTAGACAGGTCACATCATCACCAATTCTCGCCTGGCCTCCTAGAGATGTAGATGACGAGGAGACAGAGATGCTTGCAACATCAGACAGCCTGTGCTCGGGCTGTGGCTGTGCCGCTGACCAGTTGGATGATCTTCTGTCTCTGAGCCTCAGTTTCCTTGTAAGGGGGAGAACACTATCTGCCATAGAGGGCTGTTGGGAGGAGTAGTTAGTTTTGATAAAGCACCTGCCATAGAAGAAATGGTGGAGTGTAGGTCTCCCCTGTCTGTGCTTCCCTGCTTCTATGAGGGTGGGGATTCTGTTCTTAGCATTCCTCCTCCTCCTCCAGCTCCTCCTTCTTTTTAAAGATTATCTATTTATTTATTTAGAGAGACCGTGAGTGGGGGGAGGGGCAGAAGGAGAGCAAGCGGGGGGGGGGTGAGGTGGGAGAGACAGAGAGAGAGAATCTCAAGCAGACGTGGAATTGGATCCCAAGACCCTGAGATCATGACCCGAGCTGGAATCAAGAGTTGGAGGCTCAACTGGCTGAGCCACCTGGGTGTCCCCTAATGCTCCTTCCTAAAATCTGGCCATTGTTTATTATTCAGAAATCATTTAATCAGAGATTATTAGAACCAAAGTAGCTGGTGAGACAGAATCTTAGCCCCCGAGTGAGTCCTATCCATGTCCCCTCCCTGTGTGCCCTCACCTCTTGTAAGGGTAAGAGAGGGGCTCGTTCTGACGCATTTGCGCCTCCCGTGGCAGGGCCCGCGGAGCAGCCACCGGCTGAGGCATTGTCTCCGTCAGCCTGCATCGCGCAGTACGGCAAAGCCCTGGACGTCAGCTACCTGCAGTACCTGTGGGAGGCTCACGCCAACATCCTCCGCTGCATGCGGGACTGCCGCGTCTGGTCCGCCCTGTATGACGGGGACTCCCCCGATCCCGAGATGTTTTTCCAGAGTCTGCCAGAGGACAGTGCTCTTATCCCCACCTATCCTGTGTTACGGCTCCCGCAGCAACTCCCCAGGAAGACCGGCCCCGCGCTGGCTGCAAGAAAGGAGAAGAACCAGACGGAGCTGGAGTGGGATGATAGCTATGACACGGGCATCTCCTCAGGGGCAGACGTGGGCTCCCCCGGGCCTTATGGGGATCTGGAGAACCCAGGCCCACCGGCACCTGTTGACCCCCCCAAACACATCCAGGAGATGAAGAAGAACGCCATCCTGCTCTTCAAAGGGTCCTACATCGAAGAGTCTGACTTTCAGGATGATGTGATGGTGTACAGGCTGTGTGCCGAGAAGGATGCGGACGACACGAGGAATTCGCAGGAGGGAAATGCAGGGCCCTCCAGCCCAGCCCCGACTGAGGATCGGGGTCCCCCCCTGAGCAATGGCCCCCTGCCCAGCGCTCAGTCAGAAACAGACTCAGAGGAGGAACAGAATAGGGGCGATTCAGACCTGTTTCAGAATATATCCGAGGAACCGAAACAAGAGGATGAGCCTGGAATAGCCCTAGAGTCAAACTCTAGGTCAGCGCCTCCCCTCTCCGAGGCTGAACACAATTCAGACCTGATGGAGATGAACCCGGGGGGTGAAGATTTCATTGCCCAGTACGACCAAATCATTCAGGAACTGGATTCTGGCACTGAGGGCTTGCTAGAACTGAAGTGCCCCTCACCTGATCTCTTACTTCTCCCAGAAGAGCAAGAGGGGAAGGAAGAAGAGAGTGAAGGAGAAAGGGAGGAAGCGGATGAGGGGAAGAAGGCCCTGCAAGAAGAAGAGGATGACTTTGATTCTTTGATAGCAGAAACCCCCACCATGGATACCGTGCCATCCCCATTTGGGCCAAGAGATGAGCCTGCCTTTGCTGGTCACCGTCCTGTGAGGACTCAGAGCACCCCGTTCACAGGTGATGATCCCGAATTGCTTTCTCATTTTTCTGTCTTTGAAAGTATGCATGGGTATTGCAACAGGAAAGTGAGGTAGGGGGAGGGAAGGAGCATTCTCCATTTTCCTATTTCTGTGAAGGGCAGAGGGGGTGGTTTCATTTTCATTTTATTTTATCTTGTTCTAGTCGTCTTACCCCCCCCCCCACAATCAGAGGATATATTGCACAGCTGAGTAACGGCTTCCCATAATACATGGGTGATAAAGTAACAGGACCGAAGAAACCATACACCAGAAAATTCAGTTTCATTATTTAATAGCCTCATTTCCTTTAGTTGAATTACTTTTTGTCCATAATGTGTGTTTTTAGATGTATTGAAACAATTATGGTTTCTCCCTGCGAGAATGTACGCTCCATGAGGGCGCGGGTGTTGGATTATTCTCTGCGCTTCCCCAGCACCTGAGCTGCAGACAGAGCACATAGTAGGTGCTCGGAATAGCCGCTGAGTAAATGTCACTGTATACACATATCAGAGACCACTGGAGTTAGTTACGCCTTTGCTTGGGAGCTCATTTTTGATCATCACAGAACCTTTACCCAAAAATAAGCAGACTAGACCCACGTAAACCTGGAACTCTCCCGGAGAATGGCATGTCCAGTGCTATACCCCTAACAACAGGGAACAATCATGTAAGAGCCGAGGGGGTAGGATAGGCTATTATGGGATAAGTGGATCGAGTTGAGGAATTGGGATAGAAGACATCATTCAATATTAGCCAGTGAAATCTGAATCTGCCAGTCATGGGGCAGAGGGAAGTGGAGGAGAGTGTTTATCAAATGCAGGGAAGGCTGGGGCAGGACCCTTGAATAGCATTCAGGCAGCGAGAAGAGGTCCCATTAGGAGCTGACCTCACAGAGGGACAGACCATGACCTTGGAATCGGGCCTGTGGGAGGATCCTGGCTCTAGCCCTTGCAGCTGTGAGGTCCTGAGCCCTCCGATTGCGCCTGTGTGGACGGAACGGGCTCCCGAGCGTGGGCTGCCTGTGTGTGGTTATTGTCCTCGCAGCAGTCCACCCACAGCAGCCTCCGCTGAGGCTCGCCCTTCCCTGGCAGGCACGGAGCAGCTTGGTGAATCCACACCGTGCTCCTCCTGCTTGGGTCACCTCAAAGAGGAGAAATCGCATTATCTTCTGGTCTGACCCGCTAGCCTTCCTGTGATTTCAAGTAGCTCTTGCACCCTCCTCTAGGATTTAGTCAAATATTTACTGATGCCTGACAATTTATTTAAAGAGGGAGAAAGCTTTTAATTCCACAATGAAAAGGCTTGAGGTTCTAGTTGAGGTAACATTTCAGTGTGAATGGGTTTTAATTAAAATCTAATCAGTCAGTCCATCATAAGTAAGAAGGATTAGATAATCTCAGTTTTCCCAGGTGGGAAGAGGAGGGGAGGGAACAGGAGGGCTCTGGCTGCCTGAAGGAGGCCAGAGAGCTCGGGGGGGGGGGGGGGGGGGGGGGGGGGAAGGGACACCAGTCCCCTAGCATACAGCCCTATTTTACCTGGGGCCTGCCCCCTTGACTCTGACCCAGCTAGGTATCCCCACTTTGCAGCTTGTGCTGGGAGCGAGGCCCACCCAGGGCTAATGAGGTTTGCGCTTTAGAATGCTAGCTTTCTTAGAAAGGAGCTTGGGCCATAGGAAATATGTAGACTGAGGAAACAAAGTCTACCTTGGGGCAAGAAATAAAAGCTAATACAACACCTTATTAAATTTAATACCGCTATTTTGCATAGGATACACAGGAGAACCAACACAATGTAAAGTAAGTTTTTTGATACATAGAGGTAATTTTAACTAAAAATTTGCTTTTTTTTTTCTCCTTTGAAATTCGTACACACCTTCAGGAAAGCATCTTGCCTCCTAACTTTGTAGTTTCCCAACTTCTGAGCGTGTTCTGTAGCAGTAGGCTTAACTTCTATCCCTCCTTGGGATCCGGATTTCCAGTGAGATGAATTCACTTCTCAGCAAAATCAAACCATTCCATTTCATTTATCTAATTAACTTTGTGCATTCAGTGACGTTTGATTGATCCCCTAATACTTGGCAGGTTCTAGGTTAGATTACTAAAGACAGACGAGCAGAGGAGTTCCCAGGGTTTCAGAGGAGATGTCGATAAAGAAATGTACTCACTTAGAAATGCATTATTAGTGATTGTCTGCGCGCTCTAGGGGCGCCCGGGGGTGGGCAAGAAGGGAAAGACTTCCCGTAGGAGGGGCTTGTACAAATGGTGGACAGGAGCCCAGGTGAAAATGGCTGAGAAGCTCTGCCTTGGGTAGAGGAGACAAGGGGCGGAAGACAAAGGAGCTTGGTGTGCACGCCCGGGCGTGTCCCTTGTGGCAGTGGTGTTTGGGACTGGAAGCCAGAATGCTCTGGAAGTGAGGTGGGGTGGGGGAGGGGCGTCTGGGATAAGCTGAGGAACAGGGACCGTGTGTGGCCTGGGAGTGTTGCAGTTGGCAAGTGCCATGCCTGCTCTGTGTGTGCACGGCCACGTGGAGTGGTGAGGCGACCGTGCTGCAGGGGCGAGGGTGCTGCGAGAAGAGCAGGTGGGAGACGTTTCTCATTGGGTCAGGATTCAGAATGGCCTGGGAACATGTCACAGGCTGTATGCACACCTGTGTGCCAAGACGTATACACGAAGATGTTCACTGCAGTGCGTTTACAATAGAAAAACACTGGAAACAACCCGCATGTCCACTGGGAGGAGAAGGTTTGACTAATGCCGTGCCCGAGACGACCGAGTAGCTTGTGGCCTTGAGATGAAGGAGACAGCTCTCTCTGTGTGGAGGGGGGTAGAGTGGTAAGTGGGAATACAAGGGGCAGAGCAGTGTGGGAAGAATGTTGTCATTTGGTCAAAACCAAAAACAACCCCAAAACCAACCAGGACACACACACTGGGAAGTCTGCTTGTCCTAGAAGAGGAGGAGGAGGAGAAATGGGCTGTCCAGCCCTGAACACACCTGTGGCTTTCTGAATTGTAGCTGAGTTTTTTTCGGGTTTTCAGCTGCTTATGAGTTTCCCTTAGCAACTGTTGCTAAGCCGTTTTTTTAGAGTGCAAGAAGTCAACAGAGACTAAAAGGGGAGTCTGAAAAGGTTTCATGTTTGTTTCTCACTGCACATGTTAAGAAGTTGTAATTAATGTCATTAGTGGATTATGACAGTTGCTGGCCTTGACCTAATGTACTGCCGTGCGTGGGTGATGGCGATGCCACTCACTCTCGGCGGGAGGCTGGGTGGTTGTCCCTGCATGTGTGCCCAGCCACCATCCCACACGTGGCTGGCCCCATAGGCCAAGGGTGGTATCGGGCAGTGGGAGGTGGTGGTGGGCTCACGTCAAGGACATGCGTTTACAGGAGACTCTGTCCACCTGAAGTGACAAGGTTCACCTGTCCGTGCTCCCTCTGGAGGGAGACAGATGCTGAGCCAGGACTGCAGGGGAGTGAAAGTGGGGGAGGAGGCTGGGATAAGATGGGAAAGACCCGGCCGGCCGAGCATATGAGGGCAGCTGCCTCCTCCCTGTCCATCTACCTGGCAAGCTCACATTGTGACGCTTTAAGAAGAGTCACCAGTGACATTTCTGGTTTTTTGTTTGTTTGTTTGTTTTACATTTTATTTATTTATTTGACAGAGAGAGATCACAGGTAGGCAAAGAGAGGGGAGGAAGCAGGCTCCCCACTGAGTAGAGAGCCCAATGCAGGCTTCGATCCCAAGACACTGAGATCATGACCTGAGCCAAAGGCAGAGGCTTTAACCCACTGAGCTACCCAGGCGCCCACCAGTGACATTTCTGGATTTTTTGCTGAAGCCCCATGAGGTAGCTTTGGAAGTGGGGTTCTAATCCAGTTTCTGGATGTGTTCGACAAGCTCTCCCAGTTGTGTTCTGTGAGCAAGGTCTCTGCGAAGGCTGTCTATTCGAAAGGTCACTGTGCGTCCGTGTTGTGCGATGTGACCGAGGAGCTCTGTCGCCGTCCCAGAGGTGGGGAAGTTGAGGCTCACATAAACACACGGGGGGCTGTTGGAGGCCCCTCCAGAAATACCCTCTGTCCCGGCAGCGACGGGAATCTGGCCGTCGTCCATTACTGGCTTGCGCGGGGAACAGATTTAGGATTGGTTTTGCCATTCGCCGCCGATGGCTGCTGTTTCCTTGTCAAGGGCTCTACACTCTCACTGGCAAGGCTTCCGAATGAAGCGCCTTGTGGTGAAGTGTGTTTTTGTTAAACTCGTATTAATGTCGGTGACATCTTCATAAGGCACATTTCTTCATCAAGGACGATGTGCTCCTGTTAGTAATATGCTGTGGTTTCCAGGCACCCTCCGTGGCCCCACTGGGGGAAATACCGAATTCTCCTTCATTTTGCTTAATGGATCTCTTTTATGGTAAAAAAGGAAAATGTCTTCAAGTCATTTTATTAATGCCCGATGAATTTTTTTTGACTTTTCACTGTCTTCAATGAATTCCAGTATATAAAGCATATTAATTTTCTTGTTATCCAAATTAGTCACAGCTCCTTTTTGCCTGCTTACTTATGAACGGCTTTCGCAGTCCTATAGATTTTCTTTCTCGAGGAACCTAGGACGCAGCAAACTCCACCTCCCGAAAGTGAGTGAAGTCACAGCCCCGGCCTCATTCAGCGCCGGCTTCCCCCTTGCTCCTGTTCTTCCCCCTTGTGGTGCTCGAGGAGACAGAATCTTTGTCCTGGTGCTCTCTGGGGACAGACAGCCTGTGCCGAGTGCATGCCATTGACAGTTTGCCGTGCGGTGCCACAGTTCTGTGTGTTTAGTATTATTCACTAACACAAAGGCTTTTTTTGGTTACTAAAATACGTACGCACAGCTCCCCAGTATGCACCTTCCTGAGGCAACGAGTGCCATGTCGTTGGGCTTTGGCAGTCCCCGGAAAGCCAGCAGCAGCATGGAGAAGTGGGTCTTAATTTCTAGAATGAAATTATTTATCCCCTGGCCTTTTTCAAGGGCTGTGGTAATTTCCAAAGTATTGGAACCGCTCATGGAGTGGAAACATTAGCTCCCGCGCGTGTGGGTCCGCTTTCCCTCGGTGGGCATAGTTTGTTTCGGATTCTGGGTCGCATTCTGGGTCGTGCGGGAGACGGCAGGCGCCCTCGTGGTGGCTGGGTTTGATCTGTACCTGGGGGCCTGCGGTTTGGCAGCAGCTCCTCAGCTGTGGAGGCAAGATGTCCCCGGTGCCGAGCCAGCCCCGAGGCCGTGTGTTCTTCCTGCAGGCCCCTTCATCAGCGTGGTCCTGTCAAAGCTGGAGAACATGCTGGAGAACTCTCTGCATGTTAATCTGCTGCTCATCGGGATCATCACTCAGCTGGCCAGCTACCCCCAGCCGCTCCTGCGCTCCTTTCTGCTCAACACCAACATGGTCTTCCAGCCGAGTGTCCGTTCTCTCTACCAGGTGCGTCTGCCGAGCCCACGTCCACACCTTGTTGGCATTACGGGTGCTCGTGAGCGGGGCTGCCTGCCTCTTGTCCTCTAGCATTGGGCTAATTCTCTCACTTGCCTCCTGGTATGCTGCTTGTATGGATTATTCGAGACAGACTGCAAAGCTCCACTGAGTCTGAGGTTTCGAGGGTGCCCCACCATGAACGCCCAGGCAGCTAAAAGCAAACAAATACCTAGTAGCCGAAAAGCTCCTGCGGCAAGAGCTGCCTCTGGAAAATACGTTGAAAACTGAGGCTGGAATTCCACCGTGGAGCGTTGACATCATTAAGTGTTGTGTGTGACAGGTCCTGGCATCGGTCAAAAACAAGATTGAGCACTTTGCTTCCGTGGAGAGGGACTTCCCAGGGCTCCTCCTACAAGCCCAGCAGTACCTGCTCTTCCGGGTGGACATGTCTGACCTGACCCCCGAGTCGCTGACCAAAGGTAAGCCAGGGGTCTCCCCTGGGTCTCTTCTCCTGCTCTTCCTCCATATCCCCGGCCTCCTTCCTGACTGGGGGATCACGGACGCCGTGCTGGCCTTCAGAGCCTCTAAGTACATGTTCATGTTTACCCCGACAGGGAGCAGCCTCCCCCTAGTGTTCCCACACCTCAAGAGAGGTCCCTTCTGCATGTAGCTGGCCTGTTCCCAGTCCGGAGGGCTTCGTAGGGCGTTGGTTTCCCTCCCTGAGTGCTGCATGCTGTCGCTTGGTGAGAAGAAAACCTTGGCACGTGTGGGCCAGCAAGAGGCATCGTGGGCACACTCAGAATGATATTTTGGCTGGTCCTACCCTGAGGAGGGCATTTGTTCTCTTTATTGTGTTTACAGAGACTCTCAGGCCCCAAATAAATGTGCTTGAGGGCTCTAGAAGGTAAAAACTATTCAGCCGGACTGGGAGAAGTAAAGCTTGTGCTCAGCTTAAGATTTCCCACAGCGCCTTTTTGTCAGCTCTAGAGGGGCCAGGCTGGGGGAGGGTGGTGGTCGGTGCGGAGCACGAGAGCCGAGCGGTCCTGCAGACTGGCCAGGCCTGGAGAGCATCTCTGCTTTGCCTCATTTAAGTGAAGGCTGGGCAGATTTGGTGCCTCGTTGTCTTCCGAGCCGTGACAGGCTGAGGTGAGTGCAAACTAGAAATGCCCCGTATCGCGCTGGCTTTTGCTTGTCCCCACACGGACACGTCAGCCTTGTGGCAGGTGAACAGTGGGGAGCTTGGGGCTCTGGGTCCCAGGCTAAAGGCATGCGATCAGAAACAAGATTGAGAGTGAGAAGCAGAAATGTAACTCAGGCCAGTTCTAACCCTATAAAGGAAGCCGAGAAGATCCCAGAACTCTAATGGCTTGACCTCGTCTCCTTCAGCTGTTTGACCTTGGTCACTGGCCTCCTTGGGCCCTCCTGTTCCTTGACTTTTTTTCTTTTATTTTTTTTCTCTCAGGAGGGTCTGAGCCAGTGCTGCTAAGATGTTTATTTGTTATGTTCCTTGACTTTTAAATGAAGGATTTGTTTTCCATTTCCAGTCTTTTCTGGCTGTGAAAGAGCCTTTGGGGCACTGCAAGGCAGGATCTTGAAAGAAAGGTGGGCCTGGGCCGACTGGAAGAGGAGGGGGCAGGCTTTAAGGTTCTGCCCCTGGAGAAGAGCAGACCTGGCCACGCCGTTCATGGAGAGGGAGGAGCCCCCACATCTCTGTGGAAAAGTGGGCTATGGGCCCCACATGGCCTCTCCTAGCCCCTGGATGGCTGGTTTGTTAGTGAGTTCCTCCTGATCCTGTAGCCTGCTGCAGTCACTTCCCTGGGAGAGTTTGCTTTTGTGCATAACAAACCAATGCAACAACTCCGTGGCTTTAAAGGACGCCATTTATGGGGCCTCCCGAATCTGTCGCATGGTCACCTGGGGATTCTGATCCGGCGCAGGCTTGGTGGGTTTTGGCTGGACTTGCTTGCGTGTTGCCTCTGGTGGGCGGCTAGGTGTCTGGGGTGGCCTTACTCACAGGGGTGATGGGGGGTGGAGGGCTGTATTTCTCCTCATCCAGGAGGTTAGCCGTGACTCATCAACATCGTGGCTGTAAGGTTGCAGGTGTGGGAGCAGGAGTGTACAGAATCTTCTGAGGCCCTGTCTTGGGACCCAAACAGGGTCAAATTTGCTAGGCTTCTTTTGGCCAAAGCAGGTCATTGGGCCAGCCCTTCAAGAATGGAGCAAACCATCGACCTCTCAGTGGGAAGAACTCAGTGGGAAGAATTATGGCAATTTTTGCAATCGGTAGACAGAAGGCGACAGGAATCTCCTTACGTTACACTCCATGCTTGGTGTTCTTCATTTCTAATTTTCAATTTGTTAAGTGCTTCCTCAGACAGTTTTATTTTCAAATTGCACTGTGGAGTGGGCCAGGAAGGTACTGTTGGCTTCATTTTCGGGTAAGGCAGCTGAAATTAGAGGCCTGGAGTAGTCAGCTGGGGACACAAAGCCCGGGAGTGGCCTGCCCCGTGTGAGGGGCTGAGGGCACACGCTGACCCGCTTCCCAGGCTCTCCTTGACGCACGGGTTCTGGGTGAGTGGAGAGGGGGCAAGGGTTGGTGGCGATCGCTCACACCTGCTGCTCTGTCCTGGCTTCTCACTGTCTCATGACAGTGGCTGCCTGGGAGAACCTAAACCCATCCCTACCACATGTGGTTATCAAATTAGTCAGCCAGGCTTGATGCTTTCCAAGATCTGTGACATTCAGGGGGCTTTGACTTACGAGAAGCTTCCCTCAGGGAAGAACACTTTCCTTTAACAGTGTGCTTCCGATTAACCTTCCAACTTCTTTCAGATTCCCAAAGTGACCCCCCTCCTCTCAAGTTTAAAAATCTCCAAACTCATGGAATGAAGGAGGTTTCTGTTCGCTCGCACAGGGCTGACTGCTGAAGCATTGTCATGTGATTGCCTGGAAAGGAGTTGAATCCAGGAGTGTGCCTGCGCGTCCTGGTCATGGGCCAGGGTTCTGGGGTTCACAGTGTCGAGGTGACAGGGGGTACATACCGAATGAATTTTTCGCCTAACGTTGAAATGTTGCTAGTATTCGTCTTGAGAACCCTCTGTTGCAGCTTTTCAGACTGAGGGCAACATTTTAGGAAACCACATCTGATTTGGACATTTGTTTATACGTCCCTTCTTCCCTGCCTTTTTCTTCAGGTGCTTGTGTGTGCCTGTTGAACTCTCTTCGCATGGGTGGAACTCTGGCACACCAGCCAGAGCTGCTCTGTGTCCTGGGCCCTGCATTCCTTTGGGCTCCTGGTGGCCCTAGTGCAAATGAGCCTCCTAACTAAGGCTCCAAATGGAAGTCCAGGTCTGTGTGCCCCCTGCTCTGGGGCGGGAAGACTTCCAGTGCCAGTTGTCACATTGTCATCCTTGAGACTACTGATCTCTGGGCTCAGTGACTTCCCCTCAAATACTTTCCAAGTCACAGAGGTTGTATTTACTTGTATTTAGTTCTTTTCAGAATCTTTCCAATCTCTAGTTCTGGGAGGTCAGGATGGTGGTATTTCCATTTTACCGAAGAAGAAATGGAAACGTATGATCAGCTAGTTGTCAGGAACCGTAGTGGGTTTCCTTGCTGCTGAGCTGAGAGCTTGGTGGCACTCTGGGACCCACAGGGAGGCCCGCCCATGCCGATGGCACCGCCGTCTCTAAGGGTCTCCTTGTGAGTCCTCACTGTGCACATTCTCACCTTCAGCAGGGAAGACAGTTTTGATTCTTGGATTCAAGTGTGTAAATGAGCCTTAGTAATGACACTTTTTTTAAGTGGTGACACTTTTTTGAATTCATGATCAAGCTAGATAAATGAGCCACAAAAATGCTTTCTGGAAGGAGTGAATGTGAAAGAGGAAGATGGAGATGAGGCACGTGAAGCAGCTGCAGGGGGATGAGGCAGAGCAAAGGCCTAGTGTTGACCAGTTCCTTCCCTCATTCACTCAGCGAACGTTTATTAGCTTCTGCTGTGAGTAAGGAGTGGCGCTGGGGGCCGTGAAGGGCACATCACCCATGGGCTCAGCTCTCGGGAATCTCCGAGTCTGGTAGAGGACCGAAAGCATAAGAACACAAGGCTAAATGCAATGTGGGCCTTAGTTGGTTAATAAAATGGGGTGGGCGGCGAGCGCAGGGATTGGCGTGTGGGACAGGAAACAGGAAGTCTCCGTAAAGTCAGTGACAGCTGAATTGTTGACCGTTGATGGATGATCCATTAAGAGGCCCCTTTGTGTTTTTTTTTTTTTAACCTTTTTTTGTTCGTTAATTGAGGCATAGTTAACATATACTATTATGTTAGTTTTAGTTGTACAACATTGATTCAACTCTTCTGTGGACGGCTAGGCGCCATCTGTCACCACACATTTTTGCAGTGTTATTAACTATACTCCCCATGCTTTACTTTTCATCTCTGTGACTTCTTTAAGTTTGGACCCCTTAATCCCCTTCATCTATTTCCCCCAGCCCCCCCACCTCTCCTCAGGCAACCATCAGTTTGTTCTCTGTGTCTGAGAGTCTGTTTTTCTTCATTCATTCATTTTGTTTCCTAAATTCCACATATAAGTGAAATCATATGGCATTTGTCTTTTTCTGTCTGACTTACTTCACTTAGAATAATGCCCTCTAGGTTCATCCCTCTTTTGGCAAACAGCAAGAACTCATTCTTTTTTATGGCTAATATTCCATTATGTGTACACACACACACACACACACACACACACACACACCTACATTTAAAAAAATTTTTTTATTTGTTAAAGATTTTACTATTTGTCAGGGGTAGCAAGCACACAAGCAGGGGAAGCAGCAGGCAGAGGGAGCAGCAGGCTCCCCACTGAGCAGGGAGCCTGATGCAGGACTCTATCCCATGACTCGAGCCAAAGGCAGATGCTTAACAGACTGAGCCACACAGGGGCCCTGCACACCACACCTTCATTCATCCATTAGTGGACAGTTAGGTTAACTTCTAGATCTTGGCTATTGTTAATAATGCTGCAGTGAACATAGGGGCGCACATATCTTTTCAAATTAGCATTTTTGTTTTCTTTGAATAAATACCCCAAAGTGGAATTATTGGATCATATGGCATTTCTATTTTTTAAATTTTTTTGAGGAACCTCCATACTGTTTTCCATAGTGGCTGCACCAGTTTGCATTCCCACCATCTGTGCACAAGGGCTCCTTTTTCTCCACATCGTCACCAACACTTGTTGTTTCTTGTCCTCTTGATTCTAGCCATTCTGAAAGGTGTAAAGTGATAGTTCGTTGTGGTCTTGTTATTTCAGGTCTTTTGCCAACATTTAATTGGATTATATGTGTTTTTGGTGTTGAGTTGCTTAGTGACTCATTGGATCCTTAAAGCAATCCTTAAAGCAAAAAACTCTGAGCTTTTGACACATAAAGACATCAAAATGCAGAGAGGTAAAGCAACCTCCCTGATGGCACTCAGGCAGTAAGTGGCACTGTGCTCTTCCTAACCACTGCTAGTAAGCTGTAGGGGTGCAGGGATACGGGGAAGGTAATTCCGAGAACAGAATCTTGGCCTGGAATTACCGCCCACGAGTCCCCCTGCTGTCTGTTCTCCAAGCTAGCTTCCTTCGTGAGCTTCGGACCCTTTGCAGGGCTGCAGTGCTGGGGGACTGGTGTGGGGTGCCAAGGGGATGGTCTCCAAGGTGGGCAGATGTCAGCGGTGTCAACACTGTTGTCTTCTATTGTCAGGACACGCTGTGGGTTTCTGCTAAAAGGTCGCAGCAGACCAACTCTCAGCAACCCTTTCAGTTCTTCACGGCATTGAGCTGTGATAAACTTTAATCTAAAAGTTATTTAAAGCAGTAAAGTAGAGTTTTTTTTTTTTCTTTTTAACACTAAAGACTATAGGAGTGAGATGTGGAAAGTACTGTAAATGTCAAGAATTTTTAGTACCGTAGTTAAGCAACACTCTTCTCAGAGTGTTGAAAAATGGGACTGAATTCTAAAAAGCAGCCAAAATAATGAAGAACTTGAATGCAATGATTTATAAAGAGTAGTGAGACTGTTTGAGTAGGGGCAGAAGGAGGCATAAATAATTCCTATAAATATATGAAGCGCTGAAGATATTTAAGAATTAAGCAGTCAGGAAAGTTGAACCATTTTAATTAGTAAAACTGATTTGATATGGAAATGCAAGTCATTTGAATACATTCAAGTTTGGGCTCATCTCATCTCATCTCAGACCCAGGTTATTGAAACTGAAATGGAAACCCCCAAAAACTTCTTAGCCGTGTGCTGCCACTCGGTGCCCACAGTTATGGGAGGTTCCTGGTCTGGTTGAGCTTACCAGCACCCAGCCTCCTCTCCATTACTTCCAACTTTTAAAAGGCCTTTTCCATTCTCTTCTCCAAAAAACGCTGGAGGTCCCGGCTGCGAGAAGCCGGGGGTCCTGGGTGGCCCTCGAGGCCCGAGCTGCAGAGACCTCAGAGTGGCTGGTTTTGCCCAGCTTGTCTCTGGCAGTTCTGCTGTGTGATCGGGGCTGGACTGGTGAAAGTAGGATGGCCCCCCCAGTACCAGGAGGTTGGCAAGAGCAGGTGGAGCCTCTGGACTCCCCGAAATCACATGTAGTGAGTTAAGTCTTCCCTTGGTTGATGTGATGGCATCGTTTTTTCCCCCTTGACTGTGTCCTGGGCATGGACGGTTCCTGATCAGCCTATTTTCTCACCACAGTTTCAGCACAAAGTTCCTTGCACAGGATCCGGGATAGAACTCTTCTATCGCATGCCCCGTGCTGGAGGGTATCTGCTGGGCAAATGTGTGTGCCACACGGTGGGTGGGATGTGCGTTCGAGGGCTGTGTCTTGAGACTTCAGTGACAGGGACCGGAGTCATGACTAGACAGTCCACCAGCCCCTTCACCCCCAACTTGACTTGAGAGGGTGGGTGTAAAGGACCAGGGCATGTCACCGTGACCATTTTCTTTCTGATTTCAGATCCCATTCAGGATGCTTCCAGGACAGGGATCGGCAGGAGCCTTTTGGATGGTCCCCCGAGAGTGCTTCAGCCTTTCCTGACAAGCAGAGCCGAGGTGGCTGGGGTGCCCCCAAGCCTGCCCCTGCCGGTGAGGAACCCCATGCTGGCCGCCGCCCTCTTCCCCGAGTTCCTCAAGGAGCTGGCTGCGTTGGCCCAGGAACACTCCATCCTGTGCTACAAGATCCTGGGTGACTTTGAGGACTCCTGTTGTTAGCTTTTTTTTTTTTTTTTTTAATAGAGGTTCTTGTTTTTTAAGGTTTTATTTAGTGTCTTGACTGAATGTTAAATGCAAAGCTGCTTACAGAAATTTCTACTTTGATATTTCCTGACAATACTTGATTGGCGGGGAGGGCGATTTTCTGTCTACCTCCTCTCTCTCTAGCCGGGTCTTTCCACTTTCTATAGAATGTAAGTCTCATAAGCTGGTGGGTCCTTTGGCAGGTTTTCCTTCTTCCTCCTCAAGATTTTCGGTTGTTATCCTCCCATCCCTCTGAGTCACTCATCTTGCAGCTGAGATCACAATAAGCAAAACCTGGGGTTCAGTGGTTTCTGGAAGTACTCCACGTCAGAAGGCTAATAAGCTCTTCAATAGCACGTGAAGGAGGCCCCTCTCCGTTGCCTTCTGCACCTGGGCTCCATTTTTTAAAAGGGAAGAATGAAGATGGAGTCCCTTTTGCCTCCATCACACAAGCACATGGCTTCTGTCCCTTTGCATTTTCCTTCCAAGAGTTGCACTCTGCCCAACATGTTGCCGTATGGTACAGGCAAGCCCCACTGGTCTCAGCTCTCTGCCTGGGAAGTCAGACGGAGTTGCAGAGAATCTGGAATGCAGGGAGATTTTCTTGTGGCTTGAGAGCTTTCTTTAATCCATATATCACTACCTGAACACTGGAAATGGCCTTATTTTAGTAAGATTTGGACAAAATGAAATATACTTATGCAAACTGTTACATTGGTTTTTAGAAGTCTGATCTGATGAAGAAAGCAGGGTACCCTATACATGTGTATCATTGTTTTTTAAATGTTTTATGAAAGGCAAATAGATTAATTTGTGAAGCTATTTCACAGTGGGCTTTTGGGGGATAAGGGGCTGTAAGGAGTGGGAGAAAAGGATAAAGGTAAACTGAATGCAACCTGAAAATAATATTGGCGGTTATTTTAGATTCTGTTCGCGTTCTTTCCTGTGTCGCACTTTGCAGAGAACCAGGAACTGGACGGCCACTCTGGGACCTGGGATGTGAGTGCAAACAGGTCACGGGGAGCCCTGCAAAGCCAAGTGCCTGCCAGTGACTCACTACACACGGCAATGCTGCCTTCTGAGTAATGGGGTTCATTAGAAGGCCCCGACGTGATGTATTAGTGCTTCTCTGCTGCTTCGCTCTCTGCTCCAGGAGGCGCAATTATATTTAGCGCCGGTCTCCTTAAGCCAC
>PITA01017507.1:0-21702 GCA_004023965.1 Spilogale gracilis | reverse complement strand
CCTGTAGTGTAGAGGCTGCTGCCCTTTTTGCCTTGCATGGATTATGGAGCAGCTCTGTATTGAGAGAGAGCCAGCCCATGGAATGAGGATCCCAGGAGACCTGGTCTGGGCTAGAAGGCTTTTAGCAGCCAGCCTCCCAGTCCAAGCAAGAAACCAAAGATGCTGTCCGCTTCTGCCCAGCTGTGGTCCAGCATTGGGAACGTCCAAGGCCCAGGGGACTGGCCTGCTCGTGGCTTCTTGGCGCTCACTGGTACTGACAGATCCCCCGTCTCCCCTGGAAAAGGAGACTTAAGGTAGAGAAAAAGGAGCATGAAGATGGAATTTAAGCTGTAATTTATTTTCTTCTAGCTCTATTTTGCAAAAGTCTTTCATCTTCCAGTTTGGACTTACCAGGCATCTGAAATGCGAAATTCATACCTGGAAAGTGTATTCCTTAGCTTTTTGACGTGATGTACTCCTCTCTCCATTATCTGGTGCTGGCGTCAGTTCTTCTTCAGTTCATGTCGCTTTATTGGGGAACACCACAGCCCCGTGTAGAAGGGGCGCTTGTAGGAAGCAGATGGCTTTTGTGCCTTCTAGCATTTTTAAAAATTGGTACCGAACTAGCCTTACCTTAGAGGAAGACAGGGATGACCCAGTGCTGGGGTGGGAGGCAGGAAAATCAACTCCCAGGGTGGGGTACTGGTAGCACACTCACGCGATAACCCTGTTTGGAGTTGGGGACTGGCTCATCTGTCTGAATCCCGACTAGGCCTCTAGAGTACTGTGTTCAGGGGTTTTCAAAGTGAAGTCAGAAATTTGATGTGGAAATACACTGTGGAGAGCTGAAAAACCCCACATGGTTGAGGGAAACCATGCCCCTTCCCGCTTCAGCCAGGTGGCTCGTGTGAGGATAGTGAGGGCATGGGGTGGACCCGAGAGGAGAAACAGCAGAGTCCTGAGGCTATAAATAGAAGGACAAGTCCTGAGGGGTTCGGAGGAAAGAACTTTGATGTAGGCAGATTTGAAGATACTATACAGCAGGTGGGCGATGATGGGAACTCCTTGGGAAAATGGTAATGAAGTAGAATATTCCTATCAAAGTAATAGATCAGGCCCTTAGAAATTTGTTTTTTTTTTTGGTCATGTGTTTGGGAAAAATTGGTAAAGATACTGGCATGCTTTAAAATGTGGTCCTGGAGTGTGGTCACTTCTCCGCGTGACCGGCTCTCACTCGGACGCTGTGCCGCCTGCTGGCCAGAGGGTACAGCGGGTGCAGACCTTTTGTCGCAGCCCTGAGGTTGGCGTCCCTGCGTCTAGCCTGATGGTCCTGGGCAGCGAAAGCAACTGGAGGGTTCCTGGACCTTCACACATAAATGTCAATTCATAATGCTGGGTCTGAGGTAAAGTCTAGATGGAGTGAATTTTATGATTCAAAGTATGTGGGAGCAATAGGATATTTAAAATTGATTTTTTGAAATGACCAAGTAAATGTTTTTAAAATTTCAAGCAAAGAAATTTCCAGTGAGTTTAGCCTAAAATGCAGTTTCTTGTGTATGTGGGGTGTGTGTACATTACAATTTCCCAGCCATGAACTGGGGATGCTGGAATAACCTATTAAAGAGATGTGATTTTTGTTATCAATAGAAAACTTCCTATCCTCGGTTTTTAGAGAAATCATGCAATTGCCGCCCTTTTACCTGGTACGGTCTTGGAAAATACTCTGATGTTTTGATGTGTTGAAACTGAGGTCTCTGTCATGTGTAGGGAGGATGCATTCAGGTCTTCCTTGGTCCTCAGGAGTAGCTTTGTGGCTCGTGGCTTTGATTTAGATCAGATGTAGTTGTTGATTTTCGATCCACTGAGACCTCCCAGAGGCATGGTGTTGTCGGGAGAGCGTCCTCTCAGGAACAGACTCCAGAAACAGAATATGAGAATATTTAGCTTGCCTGTTCAATATGGGCAGCCAGCGGTACTCAGGGTGGAAAGAGGTTTGGATATCTCTGAATGGGCTTGGTTGCCGCGGTTGATGTTGGGCTGACGTCCAGCTCTGTTCCGAGGTTCGGGGTTGTGGAAGGGCTGTGCATCCTCAGTCCAGATCCATGTGCCCAGGTTGCTCTCAGGAGGGCAGCGCTTCCTGGCCGGAGTGGCGACCGTGGCACGGGTGCGATGGGAAATGTGTGCAGTGTAGGCTCCGTTCTCGTGTGATTGCTAATTACCGGTCCTGTCAAGCTTGCCGTTTTTATGAAGCACTTATGGTGGGGTGGCTATTACGCCACATGCTACTTCAAGTCCCTGGCCCCGGTCGGCATGGTTTGTGGCTTGCTGTGAGTCTCAGCCAGCTCTGCAGTGTTGGCTTTTCCTGGAGGCCGCTGTTCTCTGGCTGCTGGAGCCACACCCGCTCCAAGTCACTAAGAAGATATGCTCAGGCCCCTTCTCGCTTCAGCCGTCATTCTGTAAACCACACAGCCCTCGTTCTCCATCAGATCACAGCTTAGAACACTGTCGAACCGGTTTTTTACTCCAGCCTTAAATCACATCATCAAGCAAGCATTTTAAGAAAATGGGGCGGGGGGCGCCTGGGTGGCTCACTCGTTTAGCAGCTGCCTTCGGCTCAGGTCATGATCCCAGAATCCCGGGATCGAGCCCCACATCGGGCTCCCTGCTTGGCGGGAGGCCTGCTTCTCCTCTCCCACTCCCTCTGCTTGTGTTCCCTCTCTGGATGTTTTTCTGTCAAATAAATAAAATCTTAAAAAAAAAAAAAAAGAAAATGGGGGTGTTTCTCCCCCATCCCCCTGCCCTTGAATGACCATCATAAACCTAATGCTTTAGAGAGAGCTCTTTGGACAACCAAGAATCGTTTTCAGGATAATCTCAC
Source organism: Spilogale gracilis (assembly GCA_004023965.1). Classification (NCBI taxonomy): domain Eukaryota; kingdom Metazoa; phylum Chordata; class Mammalia; order Carnivora; family Mephitidae; genus Spilogale; species Spilogale gracilis. Next base: position 18,845 of record PITA01017507.1, on the reverse strand, counting down.
CTTAGTAAATCCTCTCCATGTTCAGGCATTTATTAGGCCATTACTTGTTTCAGAGAACAGATTATCCTGGCAGCTCGTTAACGGGATAAACAGGGCATTAGTGAAAGACTTTTGGTAAAGTCCTATAGGGAGGAAGACAGGGACAAGGCGGGGGGTGGGGGAACCTTTGATTCTTTGGTGTCTGCACTTAGGATCCTAAGACAGATGATGATTTTAGCTAGGAGTGACCTTTCCCATCCCACTGTCATTGTGAATTTTGTTCCTGTCTTACGACATGTGAGTAAACCTAACTCACAGCCACCCAAGTTAGGAGACGGCCCATAGGCACGGTCGGTATACGTTCGCTGTCGTTCAGGCATCTTTTGGGGAGCTTAGGTTTACTATGTCATTTCAGAACCCGACAAGGGTGATGGAAGCTCTTGGACCAGATTATAAATTTCATAGAGCTGAGGCTGCAGAAGTCTGTGTTTCTGAGTGTGCCTGCTGATGTTTCATTGGGACAAGTCTGCAAAAAACCTGTAACAAGGCCCTCTTTTGCCCTGGAGGTATATTTAATAGGGACTTTGGTGTTATCTTACTTAAATGAGTTTTGCCAAATTGTTTGACTAAGAGAGGCAATGAGAGAGGATTTCAATCAGATTCTATCCATCTCTTACTTTAGGGTCGGCATGTTCACAAATAATCCATGAATACATTTGTCTTAGATCTGCTAGAGAAGCATGGCGCCCGTTTCCGTGCTGCTCCTGGTACTGGGTAAATAGCGTGGCCTGTGAGATGGACTCAGTGTTTTTTCTCCCCCCAAGAGTCACTGTGTAGAATCCTTGAAATGATGCAGCACATTCAGAAGAAATGACAAAGACGGTATGAATTGTGAGTCATCCCCATAAGCTGTGTACTGAATTAATCAACCCACTCAGAGCTCTAGGAGGATGTGTACTTTCAAAAATTCCATCGCCTTCTTCCAGATAAGCAATAATTACAAAAGTGTATGTGTGTAAGCTCAGCTAAAACACGCTAAACTTGGTATAAACAAGAATAAGCTTCCTTTTCCTGGGGCACGTATACTTTGAAAGATAGGAACAGAAGTTCACCTTGATGCATAAACCTGGACAGAGTCAAGCGGCTCCTTCCTAGTCCCAGATGTCCAGAATTTAAAAGCCTACTGGTTGGCAGCACCAACTTCTCATACCAAAAGGCGCCACGGAAGGCTGTCTGCTAATTTTGTTTTATAAATTTAATCCACGTTCACTAAAGTTATTCCGTGCCAGGTAGTGTGCTGAGTGTTGAGGCTGACGTACCTGACCTCCCACCTGAGCCAACAGAGCAGCTTCCTTTTTAAGTAACAGGACACGTGGTTTGAGCATGGGCCGGTAGAGAGAGTGGGGGAAAACTGGGGGAGAGCCAGTTTTCCAGCACACTCCCCTCCCAGCCTAGAGGTGTGTGGATTCCAGTGACAGATGGCAATGGCTTTACCGAGGACACCACTCCTACATTTTAATGAGATTTTCATCGGAAGAGCAAACAAAGAACCAGACTGAATTCTCACTTGTGCAAAGACGTATTTAAAACCATATTCGACTGAGGCCCGTTTATGAGCAGAGCCATACTTTGTGAATTTCCAACATTGTTATGCAAACATATCTTTTGAACACATAGTCAGGTTCCAAGGAAGATATCTGCGTTGTGCTTTGATTTTACTTTTTCTCTTAGCAGTTTTAACAGTGTAACTGTCGAACTTTCAGGGTTTCCAAAGTGGGCATTCAAGACCATGGGGCAGCTGTCAGAGGTGCAGTCATCACTGTAAAGACCACGTGTTCTCATGATGGCATTTTTCTTCGGAAATGATCAGTTCATAATACAGTTTACACTGGACAGAACAGTTCTGGTAAACTGTCTCCATCCAGCTGCATCACCAGCCCAATCACCCATTTAAGCAAGGCCTTGGTTTAAAAGGGTCTGGAAAGATCCCCCCGTGGCTTCTGTAAAGTTTGATGTTCAAGAAACAGATGTATGGGGAAAATGGGAGTTTGTAAAACAAAACGGAAGCCTATTATTTCTTACAAAACAACGGTTCCTCCAGAATCCAGTCTCAGATGGTCTTGCCCAGTTGTAATTCCGACTTGCAAATCGAGGAGAGAGAATGGACTCCGCCTTTCTCTCTCTTGGTAAGGGGTAAGGAAAACTATCTTACTCCCCGGTGAGGGAACACCTCCTCTCACAATATTTTAAGTCACTCATATTTTTTGAAAGTTTTTGTTTAAAACCTTACCTCTTCACGCTCATCTGGAATAAACCACACACAACTGGTTTCCTTTCTTCCCCTGCATTTCTGGCTGGGTCAGAGGGTCCGTCCCCCTCTGAGGTGGGCAAGTCCTGGGCAGCGGCCGGCAGCTGGAGCACGGGTCGTTGCTATACTGGTGACAGGGAAGGGCTGCTCGTCTCCAGTGTCCCAGCTGCCACGGAGTACCGTCAGTGAGGGCAATGCTCGGACTCTCCTTGGTAGGCTAGGGGACTCTGTGCAAAATGGGAGACTCTGAAGAGTCTGTCCCTACCAATGCCAGTTTGACATGTGCTTTTAAAAAGCAGCCTTTGAGAAACCCGGTCATTAAGCGTGGGGAGTCAGAGGCACACAGCGCATGCTGGGGCGCTCGGGCGTGGGAGAGAGGAGCAACGTTCCTGTCCGGAGCGCTGGGGCGAGGGCAGCCCAGCCTTCAAGATGTCCTTCACGGCACCACAGTTACTGTTAAAGGTCAAGATTCTGCTGTACTAGCTTATAATCTTCTTCTTCCCAGGCAAAACAAATATCAATTAATGTTACAGCTTTTCTCCCCTTTTTATCTTTCTTTGGCCTGGGTCGGGGGTGGGGGGGAGAGGGAGTTGTCAACTGCACAATCTTTGAAGTGTAAGTTAATTTTTTATGTGACATTTCAATATATATTTTATTCATTAAATTTATTTGAAAACTTCTGTTTGTGTGTTTTTTGCTTTACTTATTTATTTTACAAAACATTTTTCATTGTGTTCTCAGCCCTCTACCTTCCAGGATCCCTAGGGAGCTGCATGGGCGATGTCACTTTCAGTCTGCAGATGAGGGACTGTAAGACTAACACCCTCCTTCCTGTCCGCACAAGGCCGCCTGAGACAGACGTGTTTAAAACATGTCGATTCGGTGGCGGTTTTTGGCTCCTCTACTCTCAGGTCTAAAATACTGCATCCCAACAAATGAAAAGTTTCCTTAGGATGATGACAGCATTTGAAACAGGGTCTCACGTAGTTCCAGGTCACAGAGCACTGGAGCCGTGTTCCTTCACCACCACACTGGAACCACCTGGATGTGCATGAAGCAGCCGGGCTGTCGCGGCTGGTCTGTCGGGGCAGGTGGCATCCGGCGGCTGCGGCCGGGGCTGGAGGCTGGCCGGCGCTGGCACGTGCAGCCCCTGGACAGCCCGTGTCATGGGCTCCGCTTCTCAGTCACAGCCGCTCTGCTCTCCCTTGGGCACACAGGGACCGAGGACGGGTCAGGACGACAGCTTCCTCTCCAGGATTTCCTTGATCACAGTCGGGTCTGCTCGGCTGAGCGTTGCTTTTCGGACCAACCCAATCAATTTGTTTATAGCTCTGGGGTTCCCGCTCTTGACGTCCATTACCTTGAAAGACAGAAACTGTTTTAGAGGAGAAAATGACTGAAAAATGTGTACTTAAAAATGCTAAGGTAAGGTTTATGTTTACTGAAACAAATTCAGTTTCTTTTCTGTTAGCAATAGATATAAAATGAGACAAGGAAGAAGGAGGGGGTGAGCTTCTTAGGAGGTCTCTGGGCTCCTGTCATAGGGGATGTTGGCCACTGTGCCTTCTGAGGAAAGTGGACAAGAAGAGGGCTGTGACACTTCAAGAGTGACTGCCTACAGTAAGCATGGCGCACGGGGATGCGGGCGCTCTCCTGGGTGCTGCAGTGACACGAGGACATGGAGCTTCTCAGTCTTGGGGGTGAGTAGCCTAAGATAAATCATCTAGTCTGGTCGGAGTGGGGTCCTTCTCTAATCCTCCAGTGGTGGTCAGCAGGCACTGAAATGCATGGCTTTCCTCCTCCCCAACTCCCTGCCAAGAAGACATGTTTATCAGAAAACAAATCCACAAAATGGCAACTCTCTGGGGGGCACTTGGGCCGGGGAGTGCACTGGAGTGGGGAAGATAGGAACAACAAAAGCAGGAGGCTCCCGATTCCTATCCAAGAGTCACGGACTGTCAGGACCACCCACCCTGACCTCCCGCTCTGCTGCATCTCGACAGGTAATAACATCCGTGGGTATCCGCGCCAGGTGCCATGGAACAAGTCCAAGACAGAGAGTGTGTCTTTATCAGTCAGTACAGATGAGGCAGGGAGATGGAAATTGCCGAGACCCAGCGCAAGCTCATTTTCCTTATCGAGAGCTCTTTTCAGAGCTGTTAGTGTCGCCGGCAAGCTGATGGGTGGGTGGGTATTACTCTGAAAGAGATGCTAGCAATTTTTTACCCACTAAAAAAATCTCTAGACAATATGATTGGACTTGGGGGAGGGCAGGATGGTACTCATTCTAGCTTTTATATTTTGTTCTATGCTCAGAACACAAAATGACTTGGTTTTCAGCTATGCTCCTGTCAAGGATTGTCTCTGTAATTTACAAATAATTTCCCTTCCTGCCTTTCTTCCCACCTCTTAAAGGCAGGGAGCTAAACTGGCTGCCTATCTTTCTTCCCTTTCTGCAGTTGTGCCTGCTGCTTTATTAGGGAGAGGTCTCCTTAGAAAGCAGAGCCAGTTACAACCCATTCAAAGTGCACCATGCTGGGAGGTCAAAACTCAAATCGACTGAGCTTGATAAACACCCCTGTAAACCCAGCTCCATGAGATTAAACCCCAGGGGTGGATACTGCTTAGAGGACAAGTTGTATTTTTCTAATATTCACCTAATTTCAGCTCTCGACCTTAGCTGAAAACAAACAACATTTATTAGGGACTTCCTGATGAAACTGGGCCAGCCCTGCTTCGGAAGCACCTCTGGGCTGCGAAGGGGAGCAGGGAGAGGCTCCTGGCCCGAGTCCTCAGGCTGGTGCTAGCCCGGAGGCTGGAGCCCGGCCCGACTCGCCAGGAAGCCCCTCTCCATGCTGCCCATGATAATTACCACTTGAGGATGCCCCTCCATCACGGTGTGGCAGACCCGCTCCAGGGCCTCTTGATCCTGCATCAGCTGAAGCTGCTTTTCTGAAACAATCTGTGAGGGCGTCTTCCCTTCACCGCGCCACAGTTCCTCGAATACCTACAGGCCAGAAGAGGGAGAGAGACGGAGAAGTGAATACTTGCTCCGCTTGCCAGGGCCAGGGCAAGCAGGGCTGGGGGGCGGGGGGGGGGTGATGGGAGGTTGTGGAGAGCAGAGTCAGTGACTTCCCAGCTGGGTGGGTCTAGTCCAGGGGGGCCTCCCCCTCCCGTCTCTCCTGAAGCACGTGGGATGAAGCCACTCTAGAGAGCACGGAGACACACCGGCTCTCAGGATGGAGCAAGAGACAGGGCCTGTGGAGACAGTGGGTCCTTCGTGCTCACGGACTCAAATCCCACTGCAGAGAGGGGCTGGGGGAGCTGTGAGAGGAGGATGACTCACGGGGCCCCTGCTGCCAGGAGTCAGAGAGCCAGGGACAGCGGTCTCACGTCCACCGCATAAATTAACTGAGGTGATGTTCTGTTGAAGGAGAGGGCGACACAGGCAGAGGCAAGCAACCACTGCTCTGAAGAGAAGCCCAAGAAAAGTCAGCCTGCTGGGAGATTGTTTTGGGGGGAGGGCAAGAAAATGGCCCCATAATGAAGCTACAAAATGGAAAATAACTAAAAACATAAATCATAATCCACAGGGGCCTCTGCCATGCCACATCTGTCCCCTACCGGTGGAGCTAGACCCAAATCTGGCTAGGATAATTATGTTAATGGTGAATTTTTCTACTTAAAAAAAAAAAAAAAGGCAGCAGTAACAAATCCCCAAACTCAACCAAGTAGGGGAAAAAGGAATACATTTTTAAGGAAGGCATTTCCTAGGGTAGTTTTCCTCACTCTTGCTTTTCTAGTTAAGCTGGAAGGGGAGGGCTGTGGGCTCCTGTTAGTCTCCTGTGGCACCGCCTCCATCTCTGCCTGAAGTCAGTACCGAGCACTGACTGTTCCTTGTGAACACGCCGGCTGAGAACGGGCCAGCCAGGAGCCATTCCTCCTAGAAAAACAGAGCTCGTCAATAATTAGCACATACAGCAAAACAAACGAAGGGGAAGATGCTTGGAATCTCAGTAGGGCTCGAAGTTTTCCCCCATCTGGGTGGAAACAAACCACAAATATTTATCATAGCTACAACAATCGGTGGCCATCAGCTCAGCTGTCAGGATACCCACAGTGACTGTGGCCAAGAGCTGTCTCTGGTGGGCTCTCCTGGGAGCTCCCCTGCAGGACGACCCCTCTGCCCACACTGCACAGCCCTGGCTGCTCATGGACAACCTGCCCCTGCTCTTAAAAAGAATACTGACGGGGGCGCCTGGGTGCTCAGTTGGTTGAGCGACTACCTTCGGCTCGGGTCATGGTCCCGGAGACCCAGGATCGAGTCCCGCATCGGGCTCCCTGCTCGGCGGGAAGCCTGCTTCTCCCTCTCTCACTCCCCCTGCTTGTGTTCCCTCTCTCGCTGTGTTTCTCTCTGTCAAATAAATAAAATCTTTAAAAAAAACCCAATACTGACTATATATTGCCTCCAATTAATTTTGCAGCTATTTACTCAGCCAGGAAATGGGCAAGGCACAGAGGGAGTGGCCCGCAAAAGCAGATAAGAACTTTCCCTGCCTTCAACAAACTTACTAATGGAGTGTCAGCAGCATAGGAAATGAAGAACAGAACAATCTGTAATGCAGATGATACTCCGGGAGCTGGCAAAGAAGAGTTTCTCTGACCCCTTTCCCTGATAGATTTTTCTTAAATTGACTTAAAACTGTTAAAACACTGTTTCTAATTCTATGGAGTCAACACATGCTAGGGGGACAGGATCACAGTGGCAGAGTAAGAAGATCCTGAACTTGCCTCCCCCCATGGACACACTGAAACTACAACTACACATAGAAGCACCCTGCTGACGGCAGCCTGAGGACTAGGAGAACAGCACTTCCACAGCTAAAGATCTAAAGAAAAAGCCACACTGAGATGGGGACGAGGGACACAGATGTGGTCTAGGCAGGACCCACATGCCTGGTGTGGCACTCCATAAGCGGGATGGATGCCACAAATGCAGAGGTCCTCTTGGAGGTTCAGGCCCCACAGGGGGCACCCCTGCCCTGTGGACCTGCACTGGGCAGATGAGCCCCCAGCCCCATAATGTCTACTTTTAAAAAGCAGCAGGAAGAGCCAGAGGGCTATAGGAAAGAGAGGTTCTGCTCTTTAGGGGTGGACACACAAGCCCCCTGACACCCAGCTCAGAGGAAACAGTTCGGAAAGTGCTCGGGCCATACACGAAGGAGGTTTACTAACTAATCTTAGGGTATGTGCCAGAGGCATGTGCCTCCGTGGGAACGTTCTTGGGCAAAGGAAGCACAGGTGGGTGCCATTCCTGACACTCTCCACCTACCTTGCTAGCCCTGCTCAATCCACCCAGATGTTCCCCTGCAGACCTCCCCTGCCTGTCCCAGCAGGCACTCATCCAAACAGTTTCTGTGCACTGACACCTGGGGTGTAGCTGGGACTGGCACTCCCCCAAAATGGCTCCTGCCCTGCTGTGGTGGGCGGACCTGGCTGGCCCCACCAGCATGCCCACAGCAGTCCCAGCCATGCGTTGTGGCCAAGTGGGCTGGAGGCCAGCGCTGCTCATCAGTGTGCCTGCAGCACTAACAGCCCAAGCACAACAAAATAGCGCATACAATCCCCAGAGGGAACACCCCTGGAGCCCTCCATTCTAATGACCAGGAGAAGCTGTGTTTCTGGGCCCCACAGGACAACTACATAAGGTCACTTCTTCAAGACTGGGATATGTAGCTGATCTGCTTAATACACAGAAACAAGAGTGAGGCAAAATCAAGAGACAGAGGAATATATTCCAAACAAAAGAATAAGACAAAAACCTCCAAAATCAAACCAAAACAAAACAGAAAAACAACAGAAAGAGTTCAAAGTAACAGTCATAAAGATGCTTGTCAAGCTTGGGAGAAGAGTGGATGAACACAGTGAGAACTACAGCAAAGAGAAAATATGAAAAAAACAATCAGAGCTGAAGAATACAAGAATTGAAATAAAAAATATAGGAGAAGGAATCAATAGCAAATTAGAGGATGCAACAGAATGAAGACTGGATCAGCATCTGGAAAGGATGCAACAGAATGAAGACTGGATCAGCATCTGGAAAGGATGCAACAGAATGAAGACTGGATCAGCATCTGGAAGACGCTAGTGGAAATCACTCAAGATGAATAGAAAAAAGATAAAGAGAATCTTAAAGGTGACGAAAGGAAAGTGACTAGTTATGTACAAGGGGAATCCCACAAGACTATCAGCTGATTTTTCCACAGAAATCTTGCAGGCCAGAAGAGAATGGCATGATATACTCAAAGGGCTAAAAGGAAAAAACCTACAACCATAAATACTACCTGGCAAGATTATCATTTAGAACTGAAGTGGAGGGACAGTTTCCCAGAAAGAAAAGCTAAAGGAATTTCTCACCCCTAAACCAGCCTTACAAGAAATGTTACCTGGGCTTTTGTAGGAGAAAAAGAAAAGGCCACAACCAGAAGTAAGAAAATTGTGCAAGTAAATCTCTGACAAAAGAAATACACAGTAAAGATAGTATGAAGGTTAAAAGACAAAAGTAGGAAATGACGGTGGAAGAGCAGGGGACCCTATTTCAACCGGTCCCCTGAATTGAGCAGGCCATCTACCAGACCATTAACACCCATGAAATCAGCCTGTGATGTAAGAAGATATATCTGGATCTCTATAAACAGAGTATCTCAGGTGGTTGGTCTTGAGGTAAGAAGTGGGGAGCCGTGATCCTGAGGGCAGGCATCAGAAGATAAATGGAAGGGGGAGGGAGCCTCTGGGACCCTGCGCTGCTGGAGCACAAAAGCCTCTTGCACTGGGGACAGGGCACAGACTCACAGACCAGTAGTGGCAGGAAAAGGACTTTAGGACAGTCCCCCCCCCAGACTAAAACCTGGAGCTGCGGGGGTATGCTTGCAAACTGGGGGCGGCTGGCAGTTTTAGAAGCACAGGGACAGACATGTGCCCATCCCTGGGAGTGAGGGCTGGGAATCCTGCTATGGGGCGCACAAGCCAGGATGCTGTGGTTTTTAGCAGCACAGAGAGAAATGGAGACAGTGTGGCCTGGAGAGCTCACTGGAAAACACATTGCGATCTCTCTGTCCTGAGACAGAATTCTGGATATGGTTACTTCTGCTCTCTCTCGAAAAAGACACAGAAAGCTGTCAGGGAGCGCTGCCAGAGAACAAAAGCCCCCAAAACCTGTTTTCACTGAGCCCATTCCCCCTCCAAAGGGGGCAGGGCAACTCTGCCCAAACAGGGTTGCCTGAGTAACAGCCTCCTCCAGAATACAGGCTGGAAGAACAAGAGGCCAACAACCCTAAGGTCCCTATAAAACAGGTGCATCTTGCTTGGGTTGTCAATAATTTGGACTATGTACATTCCCTCAACCACCCCTCAACAGAATGACTAAGAGGAGGAACCCCCAACATAGGAAAGACTCAGAGAATGTGACCTCTGCCACAGAACTAATGGATACAGATATAAGCAAGATTTCAGAAGGAGACTTCAGGGTAATAGTTATGAAAACAATAACTAGGATGAAGAAAAACAAGCTCCTGTCCCAGAGGCAGAGAGGACCCCTTCCAAGATGAAGGAGAATAGACCAATACCTGGCATGTAATAGTAAAACTCTCAAATCTTAGAACCAAGGAAACCATCTTAAGGGCAGTTGGGGGAAGAGAATCCTTACATACAGAGGGAGGAACATCACAGTAATGTCAGACTTGTCCACAGAGACCTGGCAAGCCAGGAAGGACTGGCAAGACATAATCAGGGTACTAAATGAGAAGAACATGCAGCCAAGAATACTTTATCAGGCAAGGCTGTCATTCAGAATGGATGAAGAGATAAAGAGCTTCCAGGACCTGCAGAAACTGAAAGAATATGTGACCACTAAGCCAGCCCTACAAGAAATATTAAGGGGGGATTCTATAAAAGGAGAAAGACCCCAAGAGTGATACAGAACAGAAATTTACAGAGATAATCTATAGAAACAAGGGATTCACGGGCAACATGATGACAATAAAATCATATCTTTCAATAATCACCCTCAATGTGAAGAGCCTAAATGCTCCCATAAAACAGCACAGGGTTGCAGACTGAATAAAAAGACAGGACCCATCCATATGCCGTCTACAAGAGGCTCATTTTGAACCTAAAGATACATCTAGACTGAATGTAAGGAGATGGAGAACCATCTTTCATGTCAATGGACCACAAAAAAAAGCTGGGGTTAGCAATTCTCATATCAGACAAATTAGATTTTAAGCTAAAGGCTGTAGTCAGAGATACAGAAGGACACTGCATCATTCTTAAAGGGTCTATCCAAGAAGAAGATCTAACAATTGTAAACATCTACACCCCCAACATGGGAGCATCTAACTACATAAGCCAACTGTTAACCAAAATAAAGAGACATATTGATAATAATACATTAATTGTAGGAGACCTTAACAGTCCACACTTGGCAATAGATGGATCATCTAAGCAGAAAATCAACAAAGAAACAAGAGCTTTAAATGACACACTGGACCGGATAGACCTCATAGATACATAAAGAATATTCCACCCTAAAACAATGCACACAGAACTTTCTCCAGAATAGACTACTAGGTCACAAATCAAGTTTCAACTGATACCAAAAGATCAGATTATTCCCTGCATAGTCTCAGGCCACAATGCTTTGAAATTGGAACTCAATCACAAGAAAAAGGTTGAAAGAAATTCAAACACTTGGGAGCTAAAGACCATCCTGCTCAAGAATGTTTGGGTCAACCAGGAAATCAGAGAGGAACTTTAACAATTCATGGAAACCAATGAAAACGAAAACTCATCCATCCAAAACCTCTGGGATACACAAAGGCGGTCCTGAGAGGGAAATACATAGCTATCCAAGCCTCACTCAAAAAAAAAGAGAAAAATCCTGAATACACCAATTCTCTTTACACCTTAAAGAACCAGAGAATCAACAACAAATTAAGCCTAACCCATGCATGGAAAGGCAAACAAGATTAGAGCACAGATCAATGAATTAGAAACCAGAAATACAGCAGAACACATCAATGAAACTAGAAACTGGTTCCTTCAAAGAATTAGTAAGATTGATAAACCAGTGGCCACACTTACCCAAAAGAAAAGAGAAAGGGGGGGGGGGCGCCTGGGTGGCTCAGTTGCTTAAGCGACTGCCTTCAGCTCAGGTCATGATCCCGGAGATCCGGGATCGAGCCCCGCATCGGGCTCCCTGCTCAGCGGGAAGCCTGCTTCTCCCTCTCTCACTCCCCCTGCCTGTGTTCCCTCTCTGGCTGTGTTGCTCTCTCTCAAATAAATAAAATCTTTAAAAAAAAAAAAGAAAAGAGAAAGGACCCAAATTAATAAAATTATGAGTGAAAGAGGAGAGATCATGACTAACAGCAAGGAAATAGAAACAATTATCAGAAATTATTATCAATAGCTATATACCAATAAATTAAGCAACCTGGAAGAAATGGATGCATTCCTGGAAACCTATAAACTACCAAGACTGAAACAGGAAGAAACTGACAACCCAAATTGACCAACAACCAGTAATGAGACTGAAGCAGTGATCAAAAACCTCGCAAAAAAAACAAGAGTCCAGGACCTGATGGATTCCCTGGGGAATTCTACCAAACGGTCAAAGAAGAAATAATATCCATTCTCCTGAAGCTGTTTCAAAAAACAAACAGAAAGAAAACTTCCAGACTCATTCTATGAGACCAGGATTACTCTGATCCCCAAACCAAGCAAAGACCCCATCAAAAAGGAGAATTTCAGACCAATATCCTTGATGAATATGGATGCCAAAATTCTCAACAAGATCCTAGCTAATAGGATCCAACGGTACGTTAAAATGATTATCCACCATGATCAGGTGGGATTTATCCCTGGGATGCAAGGGTGGTTAAACATTGACAAATCAATGTGATAGAACACATAAATAAGAGAAGAGAGAAGGACCACATGATTCTCTCAATTGATGCAGAGAAAGCATTTGACAAAATACAGCATCCTTTCCTGATTAAAACTTCAGAGTATAGGGATAGAGGGAACATTCCTCAATTCAAAAAATCCATCTATGAAAAACCCACAGCGAATATCATTCTCAATGGGGAAAAGCTGAGAGCCTTTCCCTTAAGACCAGGAACATGACAAGAATGCCCACTCTCGTCACTATTGTTCAACACAGTACTAGAAGTCCTAGCAACAGCAATCAGACAAAAAAAAAAAAAAAAAAAAAAAAAAAAAGGTATTCTAATTGGCAAAGAAGAAGTCAAATGCTCTCTCTTTGCAGGTGACATGATACTTTATGTGAAAAACCCAAAAGACCCCACTCCCAAATTACTAGAACTCACACAGCAATTCAGTAATCTGGCAGGATACAAAATCAATGCACAGATATCAGTTGCTTTCTTATACACTAACACTGTAACTGTAGAAAGAGAAATTAGAGAATTGATTCCATTTACAATAGCACCAAAAACCATAAGATACCTTGGAATAAACCTAACCAAAGAGGTAAAGGATCTATACTCTAGGAACTACAGAACACTCATGAAAGAAATTGAGGAAGATACAAAAAGACGGAAAAACATTCCATGCTCATGGATTGGAAGAATAAACACTGTTAACATTAAAATGTCTGTGCTTCCCAGAGCAATCTACACTTTCAACGCCATCCTGTTCAAAACATGATCAGCATTTTTGAAAGTGCTGGAACAAACAATCCTAAAATTTGTATGGAACAGAAAGGACCCTGAATTGCCAAGGAAATGTAAAAAAAGAAAAACAAAGCTGGGGGCATCATGTTGCCTGATTTCAAGCTAGACTACAAAGCTGTGATCACCAAGACAGCATAGTACTGGCATAAAAACAGACACATAGACCAGTGGAACAGAATAGTGAGCTATGATATGGACCCTCAACTCAAGTAATCTTTGACAAAGCAGAAAGAAATATCCAATGGAAAAAGACAGTCTTTTCAATAAGTGGTGCTGGGAAAGTTGGACAGCTATATACAGAAGAATGAAACTTGAACATTCGCAGGCAAGAGAAACAAAAGCAAAAATGAATTTTTGGGACTTCATCAAGATAAAAAAGCTTCTGCACAGCAAAAGAGACAGTCAACCAAACAAAGAGGCAACCCACAGAATGGGAGAAGATATTGCAAATGACACTACAGACAAAAGGGCTCATATCCAAGATTTATAAAGAACTTCTCAAATTCAACACTGAAAAAACAAATGAATCAAGTCAAAAAATGGGCAGAAGACATGAAGAGACACTTCTCCAAAGAAGACACAGAAATGGCTAACAGACACATGAAAAAATGTGCATCATCATTAGACAGCAAAGAAATTCAAATCAAAACCACACTGAGATATCACCTTATACCTGTCAGAATGGTGAAAATTGACAAGGCAAGAAACAACAAATGCTCGGGAGTTTGTGAGAAAGGGGAACCCTCTTACACTGCTGGTGGGAATGCAAGTTGGTACAGCCACGTTGGAAAACAGTGTGGAGGTTCCTCAAGAAATTAAAAATAGAGGGGTGCCTGCGAGGCTCAGTCATTAAGTGTCTGCCTTCAGTTGAGAGGTCATGATCCCAGAGTTCTAGGATCAAGCACTGGATCGGGTTCCCTGCTTGGTGGGAGGCCTGCTTCTCCCTCTCTCACTCCCTTTGCTTGTGTTCCCTCTCTAGCTGTGTTTCTGTCAAATAAATAAATAAAATCTTAAAAAAAAAATATATATATATATAGCTACCCTATGAACCTGCAATTACGCTCCTGGGCATTTACCCCAAATATATGGATGTAGTGAAAAGAAGGGCCATATGCACCCCAATGTTCATCGCAGCAATGGCCACAGTCGCCAAACTGTGGAAAGAGCCAAGATGTCTTTCAACGGATGAATGGATAAAGAAGATGTGGTTCACAATGGAATAGCAGCCATCAGAAAGGATGAATAACCAACTTCTGCATCAACATGGATGGGACTGGAAGAGGTTATGCTAAATGAAATAAGTCAAGCAGAGAAAGTCAATTATCATATGGTTTCACTTATTTGTGGAACATAAGGCATAGTAAGGAGGACATTAGGAGAAGGAAGGGAAAAATGAAGTGGGAGAAATCAGAGGGGTAGTTGAACCATGACAGACTATGGACTCCAAGAAACAAACTGAGGATTTTTGAGGGAAGGGAGGTGGGGAATAGGCATGGAGGGCATGGATTGCACGGAACACTGCATGTTATATGCAAACAATGAATTACGGAAATCAACTATATCTACAAAAATTAGTTAAGGAATACACAAAATAAAATGATTTAAAATATGACATCAAAGACATACTGGGAAGGGGAGGAAAAATGTCTTGCTTTTTAGAATGTGTTCAAACTTAAGCAACCATGAACTTAAAATAGACTGCCATATATATGTCATAGTAACCATAAACCATTGATCTACAATAGATACACACAAAATAAAGAAAAAGTAATCCAAACCTAACACTGAAAGTCATCAAACACAAGACAGCAAGAGAATCAAGGAACAGAGACCTATAAAAACAACAAGAAAACAACGAACAAAATGGCAGTAAGTACACACCTAACAATTACTTTAAGTGTAAATGAATTAAATGCTCCACTCAGTAGACACAGGGTGGCTGAATTGTTAAAACAAACAAAAAACAGAAGAGCCCAAGATGCTGCCTTATAATGGATAGATATAAGGGACTTATGTCAGACATAAAGACACACACACACACACACACAGAGAACGTGAAGGGATTAAAAAAGACATTCTATGTAAATGTAAATGTAAATGAAAATAAAGCTGGGGTACCAATAATTATATCAGACAAAATAGATTTTTAAAACAGACTCTAACAAGATACAGGGCACTACATAATGATAAAGGGATCAATCCAATAGGAGGATAGAATAATTATATCTATGCACCCAATATAGGAGGACCTGAATATACAAAGCAAATAGCAACATAAAGGGAGTAATTAGCAGTAATACATTTGGCCCTTGAACAACATGGAAGTGAGGGGTGCTGATCTGCTGTGTAGTCAAAAACCCACAGAATTTTCGAGTCCCCCAAAACTTAAGTACTAACAACCTACTCTAGACCAGAAGCCTGATAATGTAGACAGTTATTTAACCTATACTTTGTAGTTATATACCTTATATACCATATCCTTTCAATAAACTAGAAAATGTTAAGAAAATCATAAGAGAAATGCAATTCTGTACTGTACTTATCAACACTGTAAGTGAATGCTGTCTGTTCCCATGAATCATCTGTCAGCACCTACACACCAATACTGTGTTCAATACTTAAACACTAATACATGTGTTACAACAAAAACAAAAAGACAACGTGAAAAAAGTTGTCACTAAAAACTTTCTAATATATATTGAAAGAAAATACGTGTTTAAGTTGACCTGACCAGTTCAAACCTGTATTGTTCAAGGGTCAACTGTATAATAATAGTAGGGGACTTTAATAACACCTCACTTATGTCAATGGATAGATCATCCAAACAGAAAATCAATACAGAAACACTGGTCTTAAATGACACACTAGACCAGATGTACTTAATGGATAAATACAGTGCATACCACCTCAAAACAGCACAATACATATTTTTTTCAAGTGTGCATGGAACATTCTCTGGGACAGGTCACATTGCCCCAAAACAAGTTCTCAAGAAATTTAAGAGGACTGAATTTATGTTGAGCATTTTTATCAATCATCTTTTCTGACAATGACAGTATGAAACTAGATACAGATTTCCAGAGAAAAACTGGAAAGCACACAAACTTGTGGAGGCTGAACAGCATCCTACTGAATAAACCATGGGTCAACAAAGAAATCAAAGAAATTAAAAAAAACACAACTTGAAACAAATGAAAATGGAAACACAGCATTCCAAAATCTAGGGAATGCAGCACAAGCAAATGTTCTAAGAGGGAAGGTTGCAGCAGTATAGGCCTCCCTCAAGAAATAAGAAAAGTCTCAATCAATCTAACCTTACACGTAAAGAAACTAGAAAAAATCAACAATGCCCAAACTTAGTAGAAGGAAGGCAATAATACAGATCACAGTAGACATAAAACAAATACACACGCACACACACGCGCGCGTGCACACACACACACACACACAGATACACAGACTAAAAGATCAATGAAGCCAAGAGCTGTCTCTTTGAAAGGATAAGCCAAATTGGCAAACTTAAGTCAGACTCGTAAGAAAAAAACAGGTTCCAAATAAAGTTGGAAATGAAAGAGACGTCTTAACAGATACTGAAGAAATAAAAAAGATATTATGAAAACTTACATGCCAACAAACTGAACAATCTAGAAGAAACGGATAAATTCCCAGAAACATATAATTTCCAAGACTGAATCAGGAAGAAATAGAAAATCAGAACATACTGATTACTAACAATGAAACTGAGTCAGTAATCAAAAATTTCCTAACAGGGACGCCTGGGTGACTCAGCTGGGTTATGCGTCTGCCTTTAGCTCAAGACATGATCCCAGGATCCTGGGGTAGAGTCTCACATCAGGCTCTGTGCCTCTCTCCCCCATCAGTGGGAAGTCTGCTTTTCCCTCTGCCTGCTGCTCTCCCTGCTTGTACTCTCTCACTGACAGCTAGATGGATAAAATCTTAAAAAAAAAAAAAAAAAAAAAAAATTCTTCACAAATCAAAGTCCAGGCCTAGATAGCTTCACAGGTAAATTCTACCAAACATTTTAAAAGGAATTAATAATTATATTTCTCAAACGAGTCTGAAAAACTGAAGACGAAGGAACACTTTCAAATTCATTGTACAAGACTAGCATTACCTTGATAACAAAACTGAGGACACTACCAACAACAACAAAAAATAGGCGAATGTTCATGATCAACAATAGATGAAAAAATCTTCAACAAAATATTAACAAATTAAATTTAAAAATAGGGTAGCTGGCTGATGGGTATTAAGGAAGGCATGTGTTGTGATGAGCACTGGGTGTTATAAGCAACTAATGAATCACTGAACACTACATCAAAAACTAATGATGTACTATACAGTGGCCAACTGAGCATAAGAAAAAATATAAATAAATTAAAAATACATTTAAAGGAATTTATGCCACGATCAAATGGGATTTATTGCAGGGACACAAGGATGGTTCAACATCCACAAATCAATCAATGTAATACACTACACTAACAAAATGAGGATTGAAAATCCTATGATAATCTCAAAAGATGCAGAAAACTTTTTGAGAAAACTCAACATTTATTTATGATAAAGAATCACAGCAAAGGAAGCATAGAGGGAACATAGTTTAGCATAACAGAGGGCACATATGACAAGCCCACAGCTAACATACCACCATTTGTAGATGACAGGATACTATATAGAGAGGATCCTAAAGGTTCTACCGAAATACCACTAGAATAAACAAATTTAGTTGTACAATACAAAATTAATATACAAAAACTGCTTATGATTTTATAATGAAATACCAGATGGAGAATATCAAACATACTTACGGAAAAACGTAACCGAGGAGGTGAAAGACCAGTACTCTGAAAACTGTAGGACACTGATGAAAGAAACTAAATATGACATAAATAAATGGAATGATACTCCATAGTCATTGACTGGAAGAATTTATATTGTTAAAATGTCCATACTGTCTAAAGCAATCTATAGATTCAACACAATCCCCATCAAAATACCAATGTTATTTTTCACACAGAACCAGAACAAATAATTCTAAAATTTGTATGGAACCACAAAAGATCCTGAATTGCCAAAGCAAATGTGAGAAAGAATAATAAAGCTGGACGTATCATGTTCCCTGACTTCAAACTATACTACATTGTAGTAGTATACAATAACCAAACAGTATGATATTGGCACAAAAACAGACACATAGTTCAAGGGAAGAGAATACAGAGGTCATCAATAAACCCACATTAATATGGTCAATTAATCTATGACAGAGGAGACAATAAATATAATGTAGAGAAAGAAGATAGTCTTTTCAATATACGGTGTTGGGAAAACTGAACAGCAACATGCAAAAGAATGAAACTGGATCACTTTCTTTCACCATACATAAAAATTAACTCAAAATCGATTAAAGACCTAGACATATGACCTGAAACCATAAAACTCTGAAAAGAAAATAAACAGTAAAATCTCGGACGCTGGTCTTAGTATGTTACTTGGCTTTGTCTCTTCAGGCAAGGGACATGAAAGCAAAAGCAAGCAAACGAGACTACATCAAACTAAAAAGCTTTTGTACAGTGAAGGACACGATCAACAAAATGAAAAGACAACCTGCTGAATGGGAGAAGATGTCTGCAAGTGATAGGTCTGACAGGGGGTTAATATCCAAAATATATAAAGAACTTTTACAACCCAACACCAAAAAATGAAAAACAAAAAACCCAAACCAAACCAAACCCCTAAGTAATCTAATTAAAAATGGGCAGAGTCAAAATTAACAAGACAGGAAA